>APFE031208391.1:165406-177785 GCA_000404065.3 Pinus taeda
AATAACTTGGAGGAAGTGTATTCTTACAAGTACCTAGGAATTGATATTCAACACAAGATCAACTAGAACTATAGCATTGAAAAAATGATTAATGAAGGGTGGAAAGCTTATTTTGGTCTTGAAAATAATTGTAAAACGACAAACCTTGTAATGTGGGATAACAAGAAGTTCCTCTTTGAAACTTTAGTCACTCCTGTTATCTTATATGGTTGTGAATTCTGGGATTGCAACGTCTCTAGAGAATCCTTGAGAAAGATTGAGCAAATCCAAAAGATATTGTATAACCTGAAAATTAAAAGCAATACACCCTATCCTATTCTCCTTATAGAAGTAGGTCTTTCCCCTATCGAGAGCCTAGCTATGAGTAGGATTCTGGTGTACAAGCACAAATTCAATAACATAGGAGACCATAGACTTCCTAAGCTAGCTTAAAATTCCAGCCAAAACCACCTAAGCCTCAGTGGGGTGGTATAAAGGCACAAGGGCCTAGTTAAACTATTGGGAGATCAACAAGAATGATGCATTGCAAAACATTAATAACATTAAAAACATTGTTACTTCTAAGTTCAAAGAAAAACTGTGGTGTGAGAAAGATTTAGCTGCTAAAAGAAAATTAATAAGGAATTTAGACTTCTGTGATCCATAACATTGTTTAGAGAATTTCCGGCGAAATCACATAAATAATCTTTTGTCGACATGTTTCGAACCAACCAGTGTGGTTCATCGTCAGGACAAGTTGAAGAACAGATCCAACTTAGCCAATTAAATAGTATGGGCAGAGACTTCAAAAGCTAGAATGATAACGACTAATTTTGACCTTATGACCCCAGCCAAATAATTATTATATTTTTAATTATGATTATTCCTGGAAACTAGATAAATTAGGTAAATTTCTACAAGTTATTAAATCATATATTTAACTAAATATAATGTTTATTAATATATATATATATTATATAATTATAATATATATATATATATATAATTTCCCATATTGGTTTATTTAATATTTATTTATTTTTTATTCATCCTTTTGATCCCAATGGATCGTAAGAAGGTATATTAGTCAATTTAAATTCATAAAAATAATGTAATAATTTATTTTATTTTGTAATTAATATTATTCCAATTTTGATATTTGAGTAAAATTGTACCATGGATCAGTTAATTATATTATGGATTAGTTAATTATATTAATGATTCAGAAATTTTCATATCATTTATATATTTAACCAAATATAATTGTTTATTAATAAATATCATTGTTTTTTAATGGTTCAAAAATTATTTATATCATTTATAATATTAGTTAGAATTGTTTATATATATATATTTTCGCCATATTGGTTTTTTTTAATATTTATTTTATTCATCCTTTCGCATCGAATGGATGTTTAAAAGTTCATTAAATCAATTTTATTTTTATAAAAAATAATATATAATTTATTTTATTTTATAATTATTATTATGATAGTTAAGTAAAATTATACCATGGATTAGTTAATTATATTAATGGTTTAATTTTTTTTTTCCTATTGAATATACATAATAAACAAATTCATATACTTTTAGGCTAATAAATTTAAAAATATATTCAAACTATTATTAAGAACTAAATATATATTTCATAAAATTATAATTGAAATGTTATAAAGGTTGGTAATTTCTAATTGTTAGTTAATCAATATATATTTTTATATATAAAATATAGATATAATATCAGGGTCATTAGGATGAATTAAAATAATCTTTAGAGTTTATATCATAATGATTTAAATAAAGATTAATCATATTGGTGAATTAATTATTTTCAATTATCATTTCAAATCTAAAGGTTTAGAAGTAATTAAATATATACATATATGTATAATTGAAAACAAGAAAACATAATCAATTTATTAAATTATAATATTTGAGTTAACTATAGCACAATAATAACAGTTAAAAATATAATAGAAACCAGGCCCAAATGGTTCAAAATCAATTATTAAATATCTTATTAATAACGAATGATAATCGGTAATAATATAAGGAAGGGATTAAGCTAAGATTAAAGATGAGGAAACAAATCAGGCTAAGGGCTAAAATTATATTAAAGAATAAAATAAACCACGGGAAACAGGACCAACCACAGAAAACAACTTCAAAGGAGAGGGAAAAAGAAACCCTAAGACCTAATAATGGAGGGACAGAGGAGGCTAGGAAGACAGGGCTGGGACCCAGCAACTGCTGATCTTCCAGCCATCATCCCTATTAAGATTCTTCGGCCTTTTCTCAATCTCCAGGGCCTCTCTAAATTTATGTAATTTCGCCGGAAATTCTCTAAACAATGTTATGGATCACAGAAGTCTAAATTCCTTAATAAATTTAAGCTTGTGAAGAAGTCGCACGGATATGACATATCAAGTATCATTGAGCCTACAGTAAAGGTAGCTACATATTTTGACTGGGAAGGTGATGAGGAAGTGTCACACCGATGAGGTGTCTGCACCTTTTGTTGCGCTAGCAGCCGAGTGTGTCGAAGAAGTCCAGTTCAATTGGGTGCATTATCTTTGTAGTGAGTTCCTTGCGAACTACTGCGAGGCACAAGAGCTTAGCAAGAATTTCCACTATGCGTGGCTCTTGCTGTCAATTGTGCTGGTAGCATGGGAGATGTCAGAAGATAGTCAATTCCCTTCATTCACACTGGACCTACCAGAAGCAGCGAAGTACACTTCACTGTGGGTGACCAAGGATGTGCAATGCATCAAGGACAATAAGATCTTCTGGATATTGATGGAGATGAACATCTGCATGGCTATAATCATAAACCATGGTTGCCACCTACTGTGTTTTCCAACCTACATGGCTATGCGGAGTTCAAGGCATATTTTCACCATGTGTTAATCAGGGTGCGGAAGGACCCTGCGTAGACATGGTATGATTTGCCTTACTTGGAAATGGATGTCGTAATTGATGCAGTGCTTGATCATTGGTCGGTAGAGTGGCGCACTACATCATACTTCGCCATGGGGGCAAGCAAGTCCACCGCATAGTGTAAGAAGCAGGAGACCAAGCTCAAGATGGTGTGGTTGGATGAGAAGAGGAAAAAGGAGGTTGCTGACAAGGCCCAGGTGGAGTGCGATGCTACTCAGTAGACGAAGAAGAAAATAGGTGGAAGAGAGCAGGGCTCTGACAAAGGCGCGAGGTCGCCTTCGCCCAAGACAGAGGAAGAGATGGATGAGCAGACAAAGTAGCATGACGTGGACCTGCATGTGACATCCACCCGCATCAAGCATCCAAGGGAGCAAGAGAAAGGAGGGTCGAGGAAGAAATCCAAGGCAACTAAGACGTCGCTGGACCCAATCACACTCACAGAGGGTGACTTGCATGAAATTGGAAATACAATGCGCGATGTCACCGTTGAGGCCTTACAATAGTTTGAGTAGCAACAACAAATAATATTGGGGGCCATCCAGAAAGGTCTGTAGGAGCTGCAGACCTGTGTGTCACAGGCTGGGACAATGTCCACCAGCCTTGCTATCGGAACTTCAGAAGCTACTGGGATGCAGCGTGCGAAGGTCTCTAGCGCGATAGTGCTGCCCGATGGAGCAGTGACCATGGTGAATGAAGCTAACAAGCCCAATGTTAGCGCCTTCAAGGGAGTGGGGTTGAATTTGGCAGTGCTCCCTAGCGAGGCACTCCACCTATTGCAGGATGGAGTGATTGCAGAGCTAAGGGTCCACGAGCACCGCGCCCTACATGTGATCAATGAGCAAAGGATTAATAATGAATAGATGGCCCTACAAAGAGACTCTGCCATCGCTATCATGACCGAGGTAACCGACCAGAACAAGCAAATAATCTAGGAGGTGTAGGAGGCATGATGAATGATCCCAAAGTTGGCCATTTCAGAGGAAGAATTGGTCGAGGTGCGCGTCCGCAAATTGGCTACAGGATTGCATAACACCCGCACAGAAATGGATAGGGTTCAACTGGAGTTGAACCTACATATCACTGAACTACATTTGAAGGCCCAACCTTCAACATCCACAGAAGTAAAGGAGCAACATGCAACTACTGTTATAGGAGAAATAGCAGCAGTCGTCAGTGCAGTAGTAGACTACACACAACTTTTTGAACAATCATTTGAGGTCGTAACGATCTTGCAGGAGGACCCTAATGTACAATGGTTGGAGACAGAAGCGCGAGAACTACAACAGTGCTATGACGAGGTAAAAGGCATAGTGTGAACCGTCATGGTCACACAAAGGCTGGCTAAGCCGCAGGAGACCAAGTTGTTGAAAGAACAGGTAGATGCAGCGCAACATAAGGAGGTAGTGTTGAAGGTGCGACTGAAACCCTAGTTGGATGAGGCTTATGCAGTTACAGCCTCTATTAAAGGAAATATTTCGACTCTACTCTAGGTTTTAACCCCGTACAGAAATTACTTGCATATGAATTCTAAAACAAAGAAAATAAACAATGCAAGAGCATAACACATAAAACACATATACACAGATATTTTCCCCTAGATCCCAAAACTGGGACTACCAGCTTGATTTTTCATTATATTCATTTCAATGTTACAATATACATTTATACATGCCAAAGCATCTAATACCATGGACCTAAAACCACCGTGTCCAAAACCATGGACCAAAAACCATCGTGTCCAAAACCATGTGTGAAAAATCATGCACAAAACCATAGGTAGGTCTGCCCAACCTAATATAGGGTCCAAAAACAATTTTTTTTGGGGCGCTGCCCCGGACCCCATAGAGTGGGGTTACTTGCACCCCTCAAACCCCCTATGACTCCCCACGCTATGCAACCGGTGAAACTAAGGGGGGTCTCCGCCCCCCTTCTAACCCCCTGGTTAACTACGTAGGCTAGACATGGAGAGAACATAACACAACCCAACATTCTCCCACTTGTTGTTTCCTTCCCATAGCGGGTCACAAGAGAGCTTAGTCATTTATCTAACCCTATAACGCCCATTGTTTCTCTACAGCAAGAGAACTTCTTAGAGCTCACATATTTTGTCAATGCATCTGCAATATTCTTCAAAGTGTTCACCTTTACCAGCAACACCTTTTTGTCTTCTATCATATCCCTCACAAAGTGATACTAAAAGCAATAGCAACAGATAAAAGTAATCTAATAGGAGTTACCATGGCAATAGGAGAGAAAATATCACCAAAATCAATTCTTGGTACCTGGGAATAATCTTTTGCTATCAACTGAGCTTTGTATTTCTCCACCATTTCTTCTGCATTTGTCTTCTTCTTGAACCCCCATTTTCTACCAATAGGTTTCCTTCCAATTGGCAACTCCACCAAATCCCAAGCCTCATTTTTGTGCAAAGATGCCATTTCATCAACCATGACCTCTTTCCAGAGTTTTCCATCCTCTGAATCTACTTCTTCCTTCATAGTTCTGGGATCATCATTAGTAATAGATAAAGCAAAATTTGAACAAAAAACATATGGACTATACCTTTCTGACTGCCTTCTTTCTCGAATTGATCTTCTCACACCCGGATTTTGTGGCTCTTCATCTTCTGATTCCTCCTTTGCTGTAGAGTCTAATTCTTCATCCTTTAGCTCAAACTCTATCTTCTCATGTTCCTTTAGTTGGACTTCATGTTTAATAACATCTTTCACCTCTCTCAACACCACATCTCGGCTATACACAACCTTCCTTGTTATTGGGTTTCAAATCTTATAACCCTTTAAACCATCCTTATACCTAATAAAAATGCACATTTCAGATTTACTATCCAACTTTGTTCTTTTCTCCTTTGGAACATGTACATATGCATCACATCCAAATACCCTCAGATGTGAAAGAGAGGGTTTCTTACCAATCCATAGCTCTTGTGGAATATTATCCTCCAATGCCAATGAAGGTGATCTATTGACCAGGTAAAATGCTGTCTCCACTGACTCTACCCAGAATTCCTGTCCTAACCCGACACCACTTAGAATGATTCTTGCCCTCTCCATTGTCTTGTTCATTCTTTCTGCAACTCCATTTCACTGAGGTGTATATGGAGTAGTCTTCTATCGTGCTATACCACACTTCTTACAGAATTCTTCAAATTCCTTGCTACAAAACTCTCCACCATTATCTATCCTCTGCACCTTTATCTTCTTCTCTGTCTGGTTTTCTACCATAGCCTTAAATTCTTTAAACCTGTCAAAGACTTCAGATTTCTTCCTAAGGAAATATATCCATGTATTCCTTGAGAAGTCATCTATAAATGATACATAGTACACAGACTTACCTAATGATGGAACCTTCACAGGTCCAAACACATCACTGTGCACAAGCTCTAATATTTGTTTCGTCCTCTTACCACCAGAGGGGAAACTCACCCGATTCTGCTTCCCATATACACAATTTTCACAGAAATCAAAATCCAGAGAGCTATTACTCATACCTTCTCCCATACCTTTACCATGAAGTATTCGAAGGCCCTTCTCTCCAATATGTCCAAGCCTTTGATGCCACAACATGGTCTTCTCTCCAAAGACCACTAGATTTGTTTCTCCACTTTCAGGAACCATAGAATTGTTGCACCAATCAACAACAGTGCTACCTTGTAGCTTGTACATAATTCCAATCCAAAATCCCTGCATCAATACCAGTGCTCCCCGAACCATCTTACATGTATCCTTCTCGAACAATGTTTTTAAACCTGCATCATCCAACTTGCTTATAGAAATCAGATTTTTGGTCAATGCAGGAATATGTAGAACACCTGAAAGTGTTATAAATCTTCCACCTTTCAACTTCAACTTTACTTTTCCATAGCCAATGATTCCAGCCTTCCTATCATCCCATAAGAAGACATCACCACCATCGTATTTCTCATACTCATAGAACCACTCTCTATGGGGAGTGAAGTGAAAGGATGCACCTGAATCAATCAACCATGCCTCATGATCTACATGTGTACTTGAAGAAGCCAAGTACACATCCCCACCTTCATCTGAGGTGGTTTTCACCTTTGCAGAAGTAGCATCATCAGATCCCTTTCATTTGTCAGGAGCTTTAGATTTACAGTCCCTTTTGTAGTTCCCTTTCTTTCCTCATTTCCAGCACACCACCTTTACAGGTTTTCCTGGAGATTTAGCTATCCCTCTAGCATTAGATCTCTCACTCGATGACTTATTTTTGTTTCTGTTCTGGGACCATCCTTGTACAAACAAGGCATCACCATTTTGGCTCCCCATATTTTTCCGTCTCGTCTCCTTCGTCAGCAAGGAGGAGACTATTTCATCAAACTGCAAGGCAATTGCATTGCCACCTATTGCAATAACCAGACTATCCCACGAATCTGGTAGAGAAAAAAACAAACTAATGCACTTATATTCATTTGAAATTTTGATATCAACGGACGATAACTGACTTACTATAGTATTAAACGCATTCAGAGGCTCTGCCACTGAGTTCCATCTTTCATCCTCAAGTTATACAACTTTTTCTGTAGGAATAGTTTATTCACTGGAGACTTAGATTGGTACAAAGTCCCTAATTTGTCCCACAAAGCCTTCGCCATAGCTTCCCTTGATACATTCAACAATAATGAATCTGAGACACACAATCGTATTGTGCTCTTTGCCTTTTGATCCAACTTCTTCCATTCTTCATCAGATACTCCCATTGGTTTAGTACCCAAATCTATCATGATCCGCTGATATTTATCCACCAACAGATCCTCCATCTTGAGTTTTCACAACTCAAAATTTTGACCATTAAATTTCTCGATCTTTATATTTCCACTGCCCGCCATCTTATTTCACTACCAGAATTGATCCCACAGATCTCCCATTGTACAGGGTCTACCACAAGCCCGAGCGAAACCCCTCAACAACAAATATGTCCCCTTGAAGCCAAAACAACTCTGATATCAAACGTAGGTTTTAACCCCATACAGAAATTACCTGCATACGAATTCTGAAACATAGAAAATAAATAATGTGAGAGCATAACATTTGAAACAAATAACATAGAGATTTCCCTTGGATCCAAAAAACGAGACTACCAGCTTGATTTTCCATTATATTCCTTTCAATGTTACAATACATATTTATACATGCCGAAGCATCAAATACCATGGACCGAAAACCATCGCGTCCAAAACCATGTGTGAAAAATCATGCACAAAACCATAGGTAGGTCCACCCAACCTAATATAGGGTCCTGCACCCCTCAAACCCCCTATGACTCTCCCCGCTACGCAATCGGCGCAACGAAGGGGGGTCTCCACCCCCCTTCTAAGCCCCTGGTTAACTACGTGGGCTAGTCGTGGAGAGAATATAACACAACCCAACATCTGCAAGCAACTCAACAAAAGCTTCATGCCGATAGTTCAAGATAAGTAACCGAGCAGATGGTTGAAGAAGCGAAGTAGGCAGCCGCACAGTGCACTGCCAAGGTTGCAGTCATATAGGTTGAGTTGGGAGGTCTTCACGCTAAGATCTCCGTGCCCACATAGTGACTTGAAGGTGAGTCACGATGTTTGTGTTGGCGGCCTGTTGGGAACGGGATCCCCTAAGGACAGTTTTGGGGCTAAAAACCCATGTTTTGGGTCAAGTTTTGTAATAAAGTTTTAAAGTCTTTGCATTTTGTGGTCGTAGAACTTGAAGATGTCATGATACATAAAGGGTTGTTGACCCTTATTTTGTAAAGTTTAAAGCCGGTTGTAAAGATCTACCTATGGTCCGCAGACGATGGGATTGTATAAAAAGAGCTAAGTAAGTAAGCTTTGAGAAGTAATCATTTTTTTAGAATAGAAGACAAGGCTTGGAGTCTTGGTAGAGAATTCTAAGTTTCAGGCCTTAGCGTAGGTAGAGGCTCTGCAACTGAGTGCGCAAAGGCATAGGGTAGAAGTTCGTGGCTGAGTTCACGGACCCTTGCAGGTATGTGTGTAGGGTAGATAGAGGCCTAGGGTAGAAGTTTGCAACTGAGTGCGCGGACCCTTGCAGTTGAGTGTGCAGAGGCCTTGGGTAGAAGTTTGTGGTTGAGTGCATGGACCCCTACAACTATGTGTGCAGGGTGGATAGACTCTGTAATAATCTAAAGATATCAATAAAGAGAGGTATTCCATAATTCTTGTGTATTTATTTCCTGTTAATGCATCTTGTCATATTGTGTATGGATTTCATTTACAATTCTTATGTGATGCGTGGATGTATATAATTATGCTGGTTAATTGAACACATGTGAGAATCTTAGTTTACACGACGCTAACTGTGATTGTTTAGTAAGATAAGTAAAACACTTAAGATAACTTGGGAACCTATACAATACGCTGTCATAGTAGCGCTAAAGTACCTGGACCATAGGTTAAGGCTGCGCGAAGGTCAATTGTAATCCTTCACGGAGGTACTGAAGGATGGAATAAAGGGCTAGAGTGATAGAGCCCAAGAGCTTACCGACCTACATGAAAGTAGGAACAAAGGGTATAAACTGTACCATCTCGGGGTGTGGAAACTTGGTTCCAACATTCCCCCATATTGCTTCGGGTGAGATTTTGGTTCATGCTCTGCGGGCTGATGCTGAAAGGGCTAGTAGTGTAGGGATTTGTTTTGCTAATTAACACTAAACTTGGGTTAGGCCCCACGCAACCAACATCAGGTTGTGGGGATCAAATCTAGGGCAGAGCACAGAAAGAAGGGTGTTGTATAGTCCTGAGTGGTCAAAAATGGGATCAAGAAGTATAGGAAGGACTGGAAGAAAGAGAGATCTAGGAAATTTATGGGGGATAATGCATGGGTGTTTGATGATGGAGACACCATCAAGGATCTTCCAAGGATCCTTGGCAGACTGTCAAATTAGGTGCAACTGGCATAGAGATACATGCATATCCATGTTAATCAAATGAGAATCAAAGCAGGAAGAAGGACTTATTACCTCAAGTCTTCGTGTGGTGTTAGTAGAGAGCGCAAAGTAGCAGAGTGGAAGACCCCTTAGCTAGCTCCAAGATCAAAACATGCACATAGATAAGACAAGGCATAATATCACAACATATAACTTTGACAATCAATGCACTAACATAAAAAGATATCTAAGTACATGTATCTAAGCCACTCATAATAACGATATTGCATAAAAATGTAAAATAATTACAATACCAATGCCATGGAGTGAAAAACACAATTTCAGGTCTATAGTAATGATAGAAAAGGGTGATTACAACCATCAGTTGTATTAGCCTTCCCTTACTCCTCCATCTCCTCTTTCTCTATCCCTTATTAACCTCTTGCAGTGCCTTTGTCAGATACTAGCTTCGGCAGTCAAATGGGCAATCCTTTAAAATGTTTCAAACTTTTTCACAATGGCCTGAGTCTCACATATATAGCATGAGAGGATAAGCCTTGCCAAATCCTTCATGAGTTTCATTGGGCAAAAGCAGATATGTTTCCATGATTTTATGCTCTCTCCCTATATGTAGACTCGTTAAGAATAGTAATTCCTCCAAACTGGTCAAATTTGGATGTTTCCTTGCTTTTATGAACTGACATAGGAGTGAATATCATGATATTTCTTTGTCAACTTGTTCCTTTGACTCATGGAAACTCACTTAGGTTGACTAACACTCTTCTCAAGGAAATCAACAAAGTTACCCTAGGCACTAACACACCTGATGCATTGTTAGGAAGTTTTATAAAGCAGGTTGCTAGTTCTTTGAGAGTGTTATGTTGACAAATAGGCCTGTGAACTTGGTTAGTTTTTCGTCATATTTCCTTTCTCCTCTGAGCTGGTGAGAAGGTCATTTTCTTGTGTAATAGTTTGCACTCATCTCACCATGAATTCAAACTTCTCATGTTTTCAGTCGCCTGTTGGCTAGCTTGGGCTACCTTGGCCCGGACCGTGTCTTGCCTGACTAGCACTGTGCATTTCTGGAAGCGAAGGCTCTACCTTTCCTCCAGAAATTGTGCAAGTTTGGCCCAACAATGGTCTCTAGACTTGCATTGCGCAATTCTTGGAGGAAGTGTCCTGCTGGCCCCAGAAACTACGCAATGTAGTTTGTTAGTTACATGTCACTGCTGATTGAAATTGCGCATTGTACAGCTTTAGTCCTCAGTAGGTCAGGTTGGACTATGCATTACATAGTTCTAGCAGTTAGTCAGCCTCAGACAAGCTAGACTGTGCCTTGTGTAGTTTTTGCAGTCAATCTCCCGACGTCCCAGTGGAAATTGCATAACCTTCATGATCAATCACACAGGTATGTTGCAAGTCAATTCTCAAGTTTGTTTTGGTTTTCGACTATTAGATTGCTTGCCATGAGTGTTGCCATGTCTCCAGGTATCGCAGGTGTTCATCTGCCTCTCAGTAGCATAGGTACAATGGTTTGTAGAAGAGCAGAGTCGAATATACTGTTAAGAGCACACTTGGGGATTGTTGGCCGGATAAATCGTTCTTGCGGACAAGACCGATCTCCCTAGTATCAAATGATATCTAGCAACAAAGAGCACAAGCAAATCTACTTTTCTATAAACATGTTTCAATTCATTAATGAATACTAAGAGATGTAACAAACCCTACCTCGGTCCGACACTTGTTTGAGGCAATTTTACTCCAACAGCTTCAAGCAGTTCCCATTTAATAACCTGCATACACAAACAAGCACACATCAAAGCATGCCTACGCATAACAAAACATGTTCATTATGAAGATCAAGGAGCTCACAAAATAAACCATTAGAGACAGTTCATTGAGAAAAACAAACTTGATTATATTAACTTTATGAATAAAATAACCTTACAACCTTTGCCTTGATGTTGCACAAGTTCTTTCCAGGGTCTAGCAGGAGTCTCCTCTATTTGACAAGCCTCACTCACTTCCCAAATGACATGAAGGGTATGTGATCTCTCCTCTCACAAGCTCAAAAAGGAAGCCTAGTTTTCAACAGCATTTACCCTCAATAATCTTCATCTTTCAACCTCTTCTACAACCAGCCCAATGCATGAAATTATAGTGCAAATGGAGGCAGTTGCAGGTCCACCATTGAAGGGATAAGTTACTCCTTCAATGGGATAAGCACCTAATATCATGGAGTTAGCTCCCTTAGTTATGGAATGGATGAACCAAGGTGGAGCGGACTTGCCAGCATAATATTCCTTCTATAAGTGTCTAGAAGTGACCGAAGATGAGTTTTTAAGAATGAACTCATGCCTTTTTAACTTTTACAGGGGTTCACACCCATTACTCAATAGACAGAGCAGTCAGGTTCGCAGGAAACATGACCATTGGGTATGGCACCACAGACAATACTAGGAGAAAGTGCAAAACCAGGATTTGAGATATTTTTAAGGTCTTTCTCCCATTTTCAAGGTTTGACATGAAGAGCTGAGGCTTAAGACTTGCAAAGGAGGTATGTATGAGT
>APFE031208398.1:0-12297 GCA_000404065.3 Pinus taeda
ACTCTACTTTTAAACAAAAATATTCATTCATATGATAATTACTTTGTTCAAGTAGTTGAACAAAGTAATAATTAAAACATTATTACACTATTCTTCATATACCATTGACATAAATATGAATGAATAAGTAACAATCCTTAAACATTCAGTAGTGACAAGCTAAAGGACTGTTATGAAAGCACATACATATATCAAATGATAGCAAAAATGAATAAACGTTGATTCATATAAAAGTATAAAACAAAGACATAGATAGTAGTACCATATGTAATTTGAATCCTCTCCAATATCAATCACATTCAGATCCTATCCTTCAACTTAGAAATACTTTCACAAAAAGCAATAGTGCATATCCCATAAAAGTACTCTTCATTAAAATTCAAAATTCAAGTCCAGTCTTCATAAAAAATATATATCGAAAGCATAGTAGTGCAACTCTCGATCTAAGTTTTAATACAAAAGTTGAGGACCCTTTCTAAAAACATGAAAGGGTCTATAAATACTATCTAAACTAACTAACTATGAAATAAAAATGTTGTAAGCTGGTATATCCAAATCATAAATATATGAAAATCTTCCTGAAATAGACGTGCTTGTAGTTCGTAAGAATGATTCATGGTTTCGGCTGACTATTCTTTGGCTTGATTTGGCATATGGTGAGTATCGGTTGCAGTTCTGGAGGGTGACTCATTTGTGAACATAGCTAATCAGTAATTTCAGGAATCATACAACCGATTGCATCGGTTAGGCATTTGATTTTTGTACTTTGACAACATGGTTTCACAACGAAGAACTAAAAGGTTTCCAATGTTAAAGTATGGATGCCCGCGATTAATCTCTCCCTCTTTTCTAGCTCTTTTTTCCATGTCTGCTCCAATTCTTTGACTGATGGTAATTTCCCTGGAGTGCATTCTGAGATTAAGTTTGACAAATACAGAGTATCATTAATCAATTCCACTAGATTACAAGGCGCCGATTTGCATCTCGATGTTGCCCTTTCTGCCTTCATCAGTTGAGTTTGCCACTGAAGGAATAGGATTTCCTTGTGTGATTCTAGAATTTGAGGCAAATTTGTGGCTTGTACTTCCTTGGTTTCTTGCCAGGAAAGAAATTCTGTTAGTGTTTCATCTGCATGTTCCAAATTTTTTCTGTCTTTAACCAACTTATCAATCATAGATGAGGAAATTTCACAGAAAGGAGGAACAAGAGAAATATTATTACATAACAAGTTCAACTGAGTAGATAATGCTTTAGTTATTTGGAGAGACTCTAATTTGAATTCTTCGACTTGAGGAAATTTTTTGAACCTTTCTATTTGTAATGACAGCTGAGAAATCTATTCATCTTTTGTTTTTCTCAACTGTTCATTCGTTATCTTAAGCTTGTTCAATGCTAGAGATAGCTTCTTTTGTTTCTAAACTACATCTTGATCTATCCTCTATTTCTCTTTGAGAAGTTGCTTGTTTAATTGGTTGTTTGACTGTTGCTGTGCTACCAACTGCTGCTCTAACTGCTCTATTCTCTGTTGCTTTTCTTGTACGTGTGTCTCTAGTGAGATGATTGCTTGATCTTTTTCTTTAAGAAAATTGCTGACTTCTGACGACTTGTCCATAGTAGCCGCTGTATATGCACCACCATATTGAGAGAGTTTAGTAAGGTCTTCGAAAGGGTTGACTTCCTCTCTCCATACCACATTAGTTTTTTCCATCTGTGCAGGCAAAAGAGAAGATTAATCAAGTTTTCTCTTTTTCCTTTGCCTATTTATCATAGCCCCATGCTTAGGGCTATAAAAGACATCCAAAGGTGGTATTTCTTTTATATTCAGAACAATTTCATTGGATGGGTCTTTTGGAATCATCTCTACATCCTTTTGAGTCATGGGTGGGCCATTGGTTTCTTCAGTGGAAACTATATTAGTAGCTGTCTTCTGACCAATTGTTACTTCAAGCGTGTTAAATCCCTGTATACTTTCAGTATTACTTATGATTGAGTCAAATTGTTGACATTCTTTGAGTAGTTTGGGATCGATATGAACATCTGTATCAATGGGTTCACCACCCTTTTCCTGTTATTATTCCTGCTGTGGTGTTTTTTCTTTCTCATGAACTTTTTCCACTGCAGGAGCTTTGTCAATAGTTTACTATTCAGTTTTGCTTGACTGGACTATTGGGGTGGTGTCTAATAGGTCTAGAGGTAGAGTTTGCAACATCTAGTCTCTAAGCATATTAAATGTTTCTAGCCCTTCATCTTGATACCTGATCTTGGCAAATGCTTTAACCTGAAATAATGATTCAACTGAAGAAAATAGATCATCGAAGTCATCCTTCTCATGATCAAATTTTGTAAGTTTGGATTGTTTAAGAACATTATAGGCAACCTTTCTCGGATCATATTGTCTGTTAGGAATTGTGGCAAGATTCAGCATTTGTATCTTTCCTACCTCCTTCTCTAGGTGTTTGTAATCATGAAGAGTGAAAACACTGCATTGTAAAGGGAATATAGGCCATACTTGTTTCTTATAATTTCTAAGGGTTTTTGATATCCCTTCTACTGTTATTTGATAAGCCAATTCCTGAGCTAATAATTTATCAGGCACATACAAGTGGAGAACATGGGGCTTAGTAAGGCTACCAAAAAGCCTTACATAGGTGAATTTTTCTTCCCCCAACCAATTACCTACTGCAGTGAAGTCAATCCCTGCTTCTTGGAAAATTCTGCGGGTAGGCTTATTGAAAATAGAATAATACACTGGCAAAATAAAACCATTACAAATTTTATACAAATGACTTTTGTAGTGAGCCTTCCATAACTGCTCATGATAAATATGGATTGGTTTGGGGTCTTGGGGAGTCCATCTCCATCCGAGTAACGGAAATTCAGAATTGAAACAAATAGTATCCATAATGTATACATTGTAATAGAAAGGGGGAATGGTCCTAGTAGTTTTATGTGCATTTGTCCTATACTCTAGAATTGTTGTAGCTAGTTTATCAGACAAAATATTTCCCCAATCCATCACATAGCCATTGATTGCAGTTTGCATTAGGGGTACCATTTCTATGGCCAATTTGGCTGAATCATGTATTCCCCACATCCTACACATCATATCCCCAACATAACAATAAGGGGAAGCCAAAGAGTCAACAGAGTAATTACCTGATGACTCATGCTTGTGCTTTTCGGGAAAATGTCTCCATTTATTTATCGAGGCTGACTCTCTTCCAAGAACGCTTTGTTGTATTGCTTCTCAGGTTGAGGTAAGTGATACATTTTCTTGAGATCCTCTGGCTGAAATGAGCCGAATATCCTCCCATTAGTTGTGCAAAATGTTCTATCTGAGACTGGAATTTCCTCTACCACCCATCTCACTACGTCAGTATATGGTAGTATTTTAGCTCAAACTGCTATCCTGTGAAGATTGGAACAGGCCAATTCTTTAAGAGTTCCTTTCGATTGTTAGTTGAATCGGCTGTGGCTTCCTTTGATAATTCCTCGAGCTCCTCTGCTTCTATCAGATTGTAAATGTTCTTCGAACTCATGTTTTCTAGACCAAGGCACGTTGTATCTGAGATTAATCATTTTTTTCTTGGTCCGGGATCTTTGACTGGATGAGCTGCTACTATGGGAGCTGTTGCTATGGACTTCTTTGATTTCTTACCCACTTTCTCTGGTTCTCTGGTTTTCGGAAGAATTCTACACAATCAGATGCAAACAGTGATACAAAAAATGTTGTTGCAAGTCATTATGAATAGAATCATGTCGATTGGCATAAAATCAAATATAGTTAAGGATTACCATGAATGAAATCCTTTGAAAGATCCATCCTTAATTGAAATATTGAATAGTGGTTTAAATTTTCAATAGTGTTAAACAACCTCATAAATTTCCATCATGTGGTTTATCTGCCAAATGATTGTTTTAAGTGTGTGTTAGATTTTTTAATCAACGATCAACAATAAATTGTTGATCGGCGATCGGGAATGTCAAAGGCAAGGCTTCAAAAAGTTGCTTTAAATATCTTCGATCACCGAAAGGTGATACAATAAAATGCATGCAAATTTCCTTTAATGTATATTTGCTTTTCAAGATGTGCGCCCAATTAATAGATCACAATTAGGATTTTGCATGATATCTCATATCTTTATCATGTGACTCCAACAAATGCCAATTTCCGATTGCGATTAGCTTTATCGCATCGGGAGTCTTTTAGTTAGGCCTGTTTACATATATTCCTTTATCATTGACACCGCCAATTTCCTGATTGTGATTTTCTTTATCGCATCGGAGGAGTTGAGGGGCTCTGTTTTATTGTGCGTTAGCATTTGTTTTCCCCAATTTGCCAATAGTGATTACCTTTTCGGGTCGGAGGATTGGGTGATGTGGTTTTATTTGTGTTTCCTTTAATATTGCGAAATGCAATCTCTGATCGCTTTATCGCAATATAGAATGATTTTTTACTTTTATAAAGAAACACTTTATTTCTTACTTAAAAGGTTTGTATAATATGATTTATTTACATCGGGGTTTTAACAAGGATTTTCCTTATGATGAGGTACTTACCATTTTATTCACACATGTAACTAGGTTTATTTTTTAAAAGGGACCCATTTCATATTATGATCTTGTGTAAAGTTTTTTAATGAAACGGGGGGTTGTACAATAGAACAAGACCCAATTAGCCCAAGGAGAAGGCACATGGATTTGCAAGTTCTCTGCAACCTACAAGAGGAAGCAGTCCTCAGTTGGAGCTGATATTGTAACATGCTTTATTTTTGATAAGTTAGGTTTTATTTATAAAAGAGGGTATGAAAAAAATAAAGAATAAAATTGGAAATATGAAAAAATAGAAAATAAAAAAAGAGATGAAATAAAATCCCATCAAAAGAAAATCAATTTTTTTATGAGTCTACCTATTTAAATGCCACTTCACATAAATAAATTGCACTATAATAAATTAAGGTTTTTTGTGCAGCTTGTTTAAATGCCACAATTTTTTCTTCTGATTTGAATCATAGAAATTAATCTTTATGAAATCATTTAAATTTATGTTTTAGATGAGAGAGTAAGTTCACCAAACTGTTTAATCTTGGTAGAACATTATTAGATAGGTTAGAATAAAATAAATATGGCCTGATATGCTCAAAATTTGGCCAAAGATGTATTAGATTAGGATTATAAGTAAACTAGGAAACATAATGGTTGCTAGTTTGAATGCGCCAAAAAGTTAGATTAAGATTTGTTTAGGATTTAATTACCTTTAATCAATGTTTAATTTATATGTAAATAAAAATTGCAAAGATTTAGTCAAAGTCAGAAAAGGAATTTTTTTCTTTGTTGTAGTGAAGCATTAAAGGTTGAACACAATCGAATGGCTATCTTTTCCCCACCCATATTAACAGTGGGGAAGACATTTTGCACCCCCTCGTTACGTTATACGATAATGGTAGGGGGGTCCAAAAAGCAGTTTCATACCCGTGAGCCCCTCGCTAAGTGTTACCTCCTCCACACTTCACACCCCCCTCACTCATTACCGCTTACTGCCACCTCTCCTCTGATACCGCGACAACAGTAAAATCCTTCTTGCACCCTCCATTCCCAACCATTGCGTGCCACATGTCCCTATTCGTTCCTCTATCTGATATTCGTTTTCACCTGCCATTTCTATTCTATCTTATGCGATTAATGCCAATCTTTCTGGTCAATAACAACTTTCCTGTAACATTTACTTATCTTGGATATAAAGAATGCCCTCACCCCCGTTACACCATTTCTTTTCCATAACTCCTCTTTAATCTTGATTCACTATTTCATATGATCATTCTTTCCTTTTTTTATTCTACGCCACTGCCGAGATTACTACCAAAACACATCACCTTGAGGTATTTGTATCCCTATTTTATATTATCTTTTCATTGCAATTCTGTAATCATGGCTCCTAAGAGAAAATATCAACCATCTACCAATTGATCTTTATTACAGGAAAACCCAAAGGCCTCTGATGCCTTAGACCTGAATCACATTTCGTTGGTTAATCAATTCTTCAAAATCACATATGCAGAGTGTGAATTCGACATGTTTGAATTGAACAATTGGCTAAAATAGACCTATATTGACTGCAAAGAATGGGTTTGAGGAAACATATACAAGGGAAAAAAGGATTCCCATAGATTGATTTCGTCTTTGCAGTCAATATAGGTCTATTTTAGCCAATTGTTCAATTCAAACATGTCGAATTCACACTCTGCATATGTGATTTTGAAGAATTGATTAGCCAACGAAATGTGATTCAGGTCTAAGGCATCAGAGGCCTTTGGGTTTTCCTGTAATGAATATCAACTGGTAGATGGCTGATATTTTCTCTTAGGAGCCATGATTACAGAATTGCAATGAAAAGATAACAGAAAATAGGGATACAAATACCTCAAGGTGATGTGTTTTGGTAGTAATCTCGGCAGTGGCGTAGAATAAAAAAAGGAAAGAATGATCATATGAAATAGTGAATCAAGATTAAAGAGGAGTTATGGAAAAGAAATGGTGTAACGGGGGTGAGGGCATTCTTTATATCCAAGATAAGTAAATGTTACAGGAAAGTTGTTACTGACCAGAAAGATTGGCATTAATCGCATAAGATAGAATAGAAATGACAGGTGAAAAAGGATATCAGATAGAGGAATGAATAGGGACATGTGGCACGCAATGGTTGGGAATGGAGGGTGCAAGAAGGATTTTACTGTTGGCGCGGTATCAGAGGAGAGGTGGCGGTAAGCGGTAATGAGTGAGGGGGGTGTGAAGTGTGGAGGAGGTGACACTTAGCGAGGGGCTCGCGGGTATGAAACTGCTTTTTGGACCCCCCTACCATTATCGTATAACGTAACGAGGGGGTGTGAAATGTCTTCCCCACTGTTAATATTGGTGGGGAAAAAATAGCCATTCGATTGTGTTCAACCTTTAATGCTTCACTACAACAAAAAAAAAAATCCTTTCCTGACTTTGACTAAATCTTTGCAAAGTTTATTTACATATAAATTAAACATTGATTAAAGGTAATTAAATCCTAAACAAATCTTAATCTAGCTTTTTGGCGCATTCAAACTAGCAACCATTATGTTTCCTAGTTTACTTATAATCCTAATCTAATACATCTTTGGCCAAATTTTGAGCATATCAGGCCATATTTATTTTATTCTAACGTATCTAATAATGTTCTACCAAGATTAAACAGTTTGGTGAGCTTACTCTCTCATCTAAAACATAAATTTAAATGATTTCATAAAGATTAATTTGTATGATTCAAATCAGAAGAAACAATTGTGGCATTTAAACAAGCTGCACAAGAAACCTTAATTTATTACAATGCAATTTAGTTATGTGAAGTGGCATTTAAACAGGTAGACTCATAAAAATTTTGATTTTCTTTTGATGGGATTTTATTTCATCTCTTTTTCTATTTTCTATTTTTTCATATTTCCAATTTTATTCTTTATTTTTTTCATACCCTCTTTTATAAATAAAAACTAACTTATCAAAAATAAAGCATGCTACAATATCAGCTCCAACTGAGGACTACTTCCTCTTGTAGGTTGCAGAGAACTTGCAAATCCATGTGCCTTCTCCTTGGGCTAATAGGGTCTTGTCGTGTTGTACAACCCCCCATTTCATTAAAAAACTTTACACAAGATCATAATATGAAATGGGTCCCTTTTAAAAAATAAACCTAGTTACATGTGTGAATAAAATGGTAAGTACCTCATCATAAGGAAAATCCTTGTTAAAACCCCGATGTAAATAAATCATATTATACAAACCTTTTAAATAAGAAATAAAGTGTTTCTTTATAAAAGTAAAATATCATTCTATATTGCGATAAAGCGATCAGAGATCGCATTTTGTAATATTAAAGGAAACACAAATAAAACCACATCACCCAATCCTCCGACCCGAAAAGGTAATCGCTATCGGAAAATTGGGGAAAACAAATGCTGACGCACAATAAAGCAGAGCCCCTCAACTCCTCCGATGCGATAAATAAAATCGCAATAGGCGAATTGGCGGTGTCAATGATAAAGGAATATATGTAAAGAGGCCTAACTAAAAGACTCCCGATGTGATAAAGCTAATCACAATCGGAAATTGGCATTTGTTGGAGTCACATGATAAAGATATGAGATATCATGCAAAATCCTGATTGCGATCTATTAATTGGGTGCACATCTTGAAAAGCAAATATACATTAAAGGAAATTTGCATGCATTATATTGTATCACCTTTCGGTGATTGAAGATATTTAAAGCAACTTTTAGAAGCCTTCCCTTTGACATTCCCGATCGTTGATCAACAATTTATTGTTGATCGTTGATTAAAAAATCTAAGACACACTTAAAACAATCATTTGGCATATAAACCACATGATGGAAATTTATGAGGTTTTTTACCACTATTGAAAATTTAAACCACTGTTCAATATTGTAATTAAGGATGGGTATTTCAAAGGATTTCATTCATGGTAATCCTTAACTATATTTGATTTTATGCCAATCGACATGATTCTATTCATAATGACTTGCAACAGCGTTTTCTGTATCATTGTTTGCATATGATTGTGTAGAATTCTTCTGAAAACCAGAGAACCAGAGAAAATGGGTAAGAAATCAAAGAAGTCCATAGCAACAACTCCCACAGCAGCAGCTCATCCAGTCAAAGATCCTGGACCAAGCAAAAAATGATTAATCTCAGATACAACATGCCTTGGTCTAGAAAACATGAGTTCAAAGAACATTTACAATCTGATAGAAGCAGAGGAGCTCAAGGAATTATCAAAGGAAGCCACAACCGATTCAACTAACATTCGAAAGGAACTCTTAAAGAATTGGCCTGTTCCAATCTTCACAGGATAGCAGCGTGAGCTAAAATCCTACCATATACTGACGTAGTGAGATGGGTGGTAGAGGAAATTCCAGTCTCAGATAGAACATTTTGCATAGCTAATGGGAGGATATTCGGCTCATTTCAGCCAGAGGATCTCAAGAAAATGTATCACTTACCTCAACCTGAGAAGCAATACAACAAAGCGTTCTTGGAGGAGAGTCAGCCCCGATAAAGAAATGGAGACATTTTCCTGAAAAGCACAAGCACGAGTCATCAGGTAATTACTCTATTGACTCTTTGGCTTCCCCTTATTGTTATGTTGGGGATATGATGTGTAGGATGTGGGGAATACGTGATTCAGCCAAATTGACCATAGAAATGGTACCCCTAATGCAAACTGCAATCAATGGCTATGTGATGGATTGGGGAAATATTTTGTCTGATAAACTAGCTACAACAATTCTAGAGTATAGGACAAATGCACATAAAACTACTAGGACCATTCCCCCTTTCTATTACAGTGTATACATTATGGATACTATTTGTTTCAATTCTGAATTTCCATTACTCGGATGGAGATGGACTCCCCAAGACCCCAAACCAATCCATATTTATCATGAGCAGTTATGGAAGGCTCACTACAAAATTCATTTGTATAAAATTTGTAATGGTTTTATTTTGCCTGTGTATTATTCTATTTTCAATAAGCCTGTCCGTAGAATTTTCCAAGAAGCAAGGATTGACTTCACTACAGTAGGTAATTGGTTGGGGGAAGAAAAGTTCACCTATGTAAGGCTTTTTGGTAGCCTTACCAAGCCCTATGTTCTCCCCTTGTATGTGCCTGATAAATTATTAGCTCAGGAATTGGCTTATCAAATAACAGTAGAAGGGATATCAAAAACCCTTAGAAATTCTAAGAAACAGGTATGGCCTATATTCCCTTTACGATGCAGTGTTTTCACTCTTCATGATTACAAACACCTAGAGAAGGAAGTAGGAAAGATACAAATGTTGAATCTTGCCACAATTCCTAACAGACAATATGATCCGAGAAAGGTTGCCTATAATGTTATTAAACAATCCAAACTTACAAAATTTGATCATGAGAAGGATGACTTCGATGATCTATTTTCTTCAGTTGAATCATTATTTCAGGTTAAAGCATTTGCCAAGATCAGGTATCAAGATGAAGGGCTCGAAACATTTAATATGCTTAGAGACTAGACGTTGCAAACTCTACCTCTAGACCTATTAGCCACCACCCCAATAGTCCAGTCAAGCAAAACTGAATAGTAAAATATTGACAAAGCTCCTGCAGTGGAAAAAGTTCATGAGAAAGAAAAAACACCACAGTGGGAATAATAACAGGAAAAGGGTGGTGAACTCATTGATACAGATGTTCATATCGATCCCAAACTACTCAAAGAATGTCAATAGTTTGACTCAATCATAAGTAATACTGAAAGTATACAGGGATTTAACACGGCTGAAGTAACAATTGGTTAGAAGACAGCTACTAATATAGTTTCCACTGAAGAAACCAATGGCCCACCCATGACTCAAAAGGATGTAGAGATGATTCCAAAAGACCCATCCAATGAAATTGTTCTGAATATAAAAGAAATACCACCTTTGGATGTCTTTTATAGCCCTAAGCATGGGGCTGTGATAAAGAGGCAAAGGAAAAAGAGAAAACTTGATTAATCTTCTATTTTGCCTGCACAGATGGAAATAACTAATGTGGTATGGAGGGTGGAAGTTAACCCTTTCGAAGACCTTACTAAACTCTCTCAATATGGTGGTGCGTATATAGCAGCTACTATGGACAAGTCGTCAGAAGTCAACAATTTGCTTAAAGAAAAAGATCAAGCAGTCATCTCACTAGAGACATAGGTACAGGAAAAACAACAGAGGATATAGCAGTTAGAGCAGCAGTTGGTAGCACAGCAACAGTCAAACAATGAATTAAACGAGCAACTTCTCAAAGAGAAACAGAGGATAGATCAAGATGTAGTTTAGAAACAAAAGAAGCTATCTCTAGCATTGAACAAGCTTAAGATAACGAATGAACAGTTGAGAAAAACAAAAGATGAATAGATTGCCCAACTGTCATTACAAATAGAAAGGTTCAAAAAATTTCCTCAAGTCGAAGAATTCAAATTAGACTCTCTCCAAATAACTAAAGCATTATCTACTCAGTTGAACTTGTTATGTAATAATATTTCTCTTGTTCCTCCTTTTTGTGAAATTTCCTCATTTATGATTGATAAGTTGGTTAAAGACAGAAAAAATTTGGAACATGCAGATGAAACACTAACAGAGTTTCTTTCCTGGCAAGAAACCAAGGAAGGACAAGCCACAAATTTGCCTCAAATTCTAGAATCGCACAAGGAAATCTTGTTCCTTCAGTGGCAAACTCAACTGATGAAGGCAGAAAGGGCAACATCGAGATGCAAATCGGTGCCTGGTAATCTAGTGGAATTGATTAATGATACTTTGTATTTGTCAAACTTAATC
Organism: Pinus taeda; assembly: GCA_000404065.3. Lineage (NCBI taxonomy): Eukaryota > Viridiplantae > Streptophyta > Pinopsida > Pinales > Pinaceae > Pinus > Pinus taeda. The sequence goes on from APFE031208398.1 coordinate 11,383, forward strand.
TCAGAATGCACTCCAGGGAAATTACCATCAGTCAAAGAATTGGAGCAGACATGGAAAAAAGAGCTAGAAAAGAGGGAGAGATTAATCGTGGGCATCCATACTTTAACATGGGAAACCTTTTAGTTCCTCCTTGTGAAACCATATTGTCAAAGTAGAACAATCAAATGCCTAACCGATGCAATCGGTTGTATGATTCCTGAAATTACTGATTAGCTACATTCACAAATGAGTCACCTTCCAGAACTGCAACCGATACTCACCATATGCCAAATCAAGCCAAAGAATAGTCAGCCGAAACCATGAATCATTCTTACGGACTACAAGCATGTCTATTTCAGGAATATTTTCATATATTTATGATTTGGATATACCAGCTTACAACATTTTTATTTCATAGTTAGTTAGTTTAGATAGTATTTATAGACCCTTTCATGTTTTTAGAAAGGGTACTCAATTTTTGTATTAAAACTTAGATCGAGAGTTACACTACTATGCTTTCGATATATATTTTTTATGAAGACTGGTCTTGAATTTTGAATTTTAATGAAGAGTACTTTTATGGGATATGCACTATTACTTTTTGTGAAAGTATTTCTAAGTTGAAGGACAGGATCTGAATGCGATTGATATTGGAGAGGATTCAAATTACATATGGTACTACTATCTATGTCTTTGTTTTATACTTTTATATGAATCAACGTTTATTAATTTTTTCTATCATTTGATATATGTATGTGCTTTCATAATAGTCCTTTAGCTTGTCACTATCGAATGTTTAAGGATTGTTACTTATTCATTCATATTTATGTCAATGGTATATGAAGAATAGTGTAATAATGTTTTAATTATTACTTTGTTCAACTACTTGAACAAAGTAATTATCATATGAATGAATATTTTTGTTTAAAAGTAGAG
>APFE031208399.1:5453-53094 GCA_000404065.3 Pinus taeda
CCAAAACCTAACCCTAGAAGATGAAACGCCAAATTGTGGGCCCCATTTGGGTAAATTGGTACATCAACTTCCCGGGGTTGTAACTTTGGCATACGATCTCTGTTTGATGCGTACAATAGCTCGTTAGAAAGGTCTATCCAAGCACTACCACTTTGAGAAGGGAACGATTAGCCCATGGACCCATGATGCACATAGATTTCCCAAAAAACGTCGTTTAGGGCCTCAAAACGGCTCCGGAAGTTCAGGACCCGGAAAACTGCTAAAAATAGTAAATTGTGCTACAATTTAGGAAACTGAAAAGACTTAAACAGATAGTTTTGGGGGTCCAAATGGGATGGGTCATCTTGGTCCCTTCCCTATCGTAGCGTTGTCCACTTTATGTATTTGTCCTCGTAGCTTTTGACAGGGTAGTACTGCTCCTTGATGGCATCTCGGGATGAATCCCAAGTGGGTGCGGCTGAAAATAGTGAGCCAATACTTTCATTCTTCTGCTGGTAGTAGGTTTCCCACCAGTCCTTGATGTGGGGGGCTGCTTTGAGAAGAGCGAAAACAATCTTTTCCCGACTCGAAAATTCATGAACAGAAAAATACCCATCTAGCAGATTTAACCATTTATCTACGACATTTGCATCTATTTGACCCTCAAATATGGGGATTTCGAAACTAAATTGTACCTTAAATGGTGTGGCATTTCTAGAATAGCTATTGGAAGCCGATGCGTTGCCTCTGGGTAGCCGCTGAAGGATCTCGGCAAAGCTGTCCATCATCGCATTCCTTTGTCACTCGAGGGCTTCTTCGAACAAGATTTTGATAGGATCTCCTGCCCCCTCATCTTTCTTCTCATCCGCCATGGGAGGCCATCGAGATTTGCGAGGCTGGTCTTGCAAAGGTTCGACTAGTTGAAGCCCTAACTCCTTATATCTCGACCTCGTTGGGGACATGCAAATAAAAATAGAGAAAAAGCAGACCACTATGATACCACTGATCCAGATTTAAATAGGAACGCAACAAATTACAGAGATATCCATCAACACAAATATGCAGTGGAAACAATACTTCATTTCATTAATGTAAAATACTGAAATATGCTTACAAACAGTAACGGAAATAAACCAGCTAGGGCGATGGTAGCTTATCTCTAAGAAGAGATGTGGCGTCTACATGCCTCCGAACTGTGTTACAATGAGGCTCGAAGGCCTATTTATTATTCAGAAACAATGGAAAACCCTTCACATTCCAAAACCTAACCCTAGAAGATGAAACGCCAAATTGTGGGCCCCATTTGGGTAAATTGGTACATCCATTTCTCGGGGTTGTAACTTTGGCATACGATCTCTGTTTAACGCATACAATAGCTCGTTAGAAATATATATCTGAGCACTACCACTTTGGGAAGAGAGACATTCATCCATGGACCCATGATTTCCCTAGATTTCCCAAAAAACGTCGTTTACGGCCTCAAAACGGCTCCCGAAGTTCAGGATCGAAAAACTGCTAAAAATAGTAAATTGTGCTACAATTTAGGAAACTGAAAAGACTTAAAGAGACGGTTGTGGGGGTCCAAATGGGATGGGTGGGTGGCCACCAACATCCACCTGGATCACTATAAGACATGTTGTGATACTAATTATAGGATAGACTTAGGCTAGGCAGTTTTATGGTTATGAAGAGTTTGGTAAATGTAATTAATGCTAACACCAATCAACCTAAAAGAAGATAGAGGGATGAAACTAAACCACAGTGTACATGTTTTGATAATGTACAATTTGAATAAGGGTTGGGCCTTCAAATATCAGTGTGTGGAGCTTGTCTTATGGATGTTACGTATTGTGATGTACCTTATGGTTGCAGCATTCAGTTCCAGTGTAGCACGTTTGCCTTCTTCAATTTGGAAATTTTGAAGAATACCAATACCAGTAGCATTGTACAGAATTTAAATTGGGTGTGGAAAATTTGTCCTTCCATATTTTGGGGGAGAATATCAATTATAGTAGCCAACAAACAACTTCTAAAACATGATCCACATTTTTGGGGAGAATATCAATTAGAGTTGCCAACAGGCAGCTTCCAAAATAGGATCCTTCCAAACTTGCACACCCTTGATATTTCAGCCCATCATCCACCAAGATTTGAGTCATGGTAGAAGTAGTGTTAATTATGTGGTGTTCATGTTAGAGCCAGGCTTGTGAGTCCTCCGTTAGAGATCAAAACTCTTTCTGCATTTCATTTTTAGGTGTCTCGCTCCATTCACTCAGATGCATTCCGCTAGAAGCATGCCATAATCTGACAGAAGGGTCTTGTCAGTTCATTCCCCTCATGTCTTGCACCTGTTGGCTTAGGTATTTTCATCAATGTTTATTAAATTCCATGAAAATCAATGTTTGATATTTTAATGGACAAGAGTCATTTCAGTCATTAGGTCTAGGGTTTGCAAATTGTTGATCTCAAATAATACTTGCAGGCTAGAGGAAGGCTTAATAATTCACTCAAATGATGTTTCTGAACAAGAAAATATATATTTTGGAAAACTGAGAGAGGGTTGTGTCCCGAATATGCCAAGGAAGAAAATACTCCTTCACTTTTTACACAAGTTTCATGGTTTTAGAGAAATGTCAAAAATAAATTGCCTCGGGAGAATTCATGCACCTCTAAAGTGACCTTGGGAAAATCAAGTAATCTCCTAGCTCGGTTAGAGAAATGACTTGTTTGATGTGTAAAATGATAATTAGACACAAACCTATTTTGAATGAGCTATCAGGAGCTCAATTTGGAGTTGAGGAACACCTTCAAAAGTTGACCGTAACAGCACTCTGCCTTGAGGCAGCCTCACTGGGGACATTTTGACCATTCTTGGGAGATTTGATTTTGGATAGGCCAAATCAACTCCAAATTGCCAAATTCTAGCTGAGTTGGAAATTATACTCAAATCCCTTTCTAACGAGCTATCTGGCACCTAATTTGGACAACAGGAAGGCCTCCAAACGTCTCCTGCAAAAAGCACTACGCACAGGCTCTATGCGCCGCGCACTGGCGCGACGCTTAGGATTGGGAGCTCCAAATCAAGAATGGTTTGCATTTTTGGATTCAGCATGAAACATCATGACCTCTGGTGCATGGCCAAGAAATTTGGAGCATTTTTGGGGCATTTTGGGTCATTTGACAAATTTTTTTGCAGAAACAGGGTTTTTCTCCCTGTGCGCCACGCCACTGGCGCGACGCTTAGGATTGGGAGCTCCAAATCACAAATGATTTGCATTTTTCGATTCATAATGAAAAATCATGACTTCTTGTGCATGGCCAAGAAGTTTGGGCAAGTTTTGAGTCCCCAGGAGGTCAAAAACACTCAAAAACTGACCTCTCTGCCCCTATTTTGACACACAGGAAGCAGTCTTGGGAGATTGAAGTTTTGGAGGGGAAAATGAGTAACAAATTCCAAAATTCCACTTGGTTTGGAAATTACACAGGTAGGGATTTCTACAAGCACACTTGGGCACAATTTAGACTTCGGAAAGAACCTCAAAATCACCTACAAATTGGCGCGACGTGTATAGATTTGGGCGCGGCGCATATAGACCCAAAGGCCAAAATCACTTCCGCTTTCGATTTGCGATTTTCTCCAAGTGGGCCCTCTTATTTACACTACACTTTTTTTGGCACCTAAGGAAAAATTTAAAGAGTATTTTCACTAAAGGTTGGCTTATATCCAAGTGGCAAAGGAAGGCGAGTAGTCACCCAAGCAATTTGTCATTTTTGTAACGCTGCACCTGTCACTAATGGTTGGCTTTCCATTTCTATTTTGTAATCATTTGAAAAACTCCCTAGCTATGGATCATTCTATTTCTCAATGGCATAGTCTATTTATTGTATGCAAACCATTTGCAAAGGGTTGGTTGTAATTTTTGGGAGACTGTGGGAGAGAAACTCAGTTCTTCATTGTATATTTTGACAAATAATTAATGAAAGGCAGCGCCTCTAGTTCATGAGATTCATGTAGTGTGAGTATAGCAAATGTGTTCTCTTTATGTTTCATATGTATTTCGTTATGTTTCATAGTTCATTCATATTCATTTCCAGTGAAATTTTCTAAGTAAGATAAGGTAGAATTCATGTTTATTGCTCTGCCTGTGAGAAAGTTTCACGCTATGTGTTTCTTCTTCTGTTGAAAAGGATTCATGTGTTTATGCCCTTTTCACCCTCCTAAATAATCTTTTCATTCCACGTTATTTCAAACTAAATTGCTAGACTTTCCGTCTGTCTTGCCTCACGAAGTAATCTGTGCCTTTGTGTTAAATTCTCTACTCATTGTTGTTCAGTGGTCCCATACATCCTAGAAACTCAGTCATTTATAAAAATTTGCTTCTTGTTTCCATATTTATTTACCTAGCCTAAAATCAATATTTCATTGTAAGTCATCTCAGACCATATTGTTTATTTATTCACTCAGCGTGACACGGAGAGAGGCCTCTCCTGTTCTGGTAGGGCTAGCTACCAGACTGAGCGTGGTTTGTGGTTACCCTGAATTTTGCCTTCCTTCGGCCTAAGTCAGATTTAGGTGCTAACATAGTGGCAACTCCGCTGGGGAGCAAAATGGTGTGCTTGTAGATTGTCTTGCCCCATGACATATCTCAAGTTCATATTTGATGGTTGATGGTAGACAACAATAAGAAAGAAGATGACTGAAATCATTCACCTGGCGACTCCATTCACTGAAGAGCCTAGCAATCGGTGCTTCATGGTGACTCCACTGGAGGACTAACTGTTTCTCTGCGAAAAATGGAAGGATCTTACACAAAGTCCGAGTATCCAAAGTGGAATGGTATTCAGGACCTACTCTGCTTTCTTGTGAATTACTTCTTTGTTGTTCTTGAAGCCGTCCTTAAAGTTTTTCAGAACTTGTTGTATGATAAAGGTGATCAAAATCTTCACTCGTTCTATTCAAAAAGTGTAAATAGTGAATTTCCCTTTGATCCTAGCCTCCTTGCTTTTCTTACATCTTATGATGATTCTCTGCAAAGTGATGAGCCTAAAGAAAACAAAACTGATCCCATAGCTCTTGTACATATTCCTACAGCTGTTATAATCCCAGATAGCTATAAACCTCTTGTTTTACCTTCTGTTCTTCATTCTTTCCCCAAAAATTATGATCTATACTTGCCAAGATTTGACGGTGAATGTAAGAATGTCAATGATGAGAAACATGTGCAGAATGTTGAGACTTTTCTAAACCTTTTTGAAATTGATGAAGAAGATGTCAGTATAAGGCTTTTTGCTCTTTCTTTGCAAGGCAAAGTCGAGAGTTGGTTCAAAGCCTTTCCTGATGTGAGCATCACAGATTTACAACAATTCATCAAAGTTTTTCTTGACAGGTGGAGGATCGGACAGAACCTTTTCCTTATCATAGAAGAGTATAATCAACTGAAAAGACTGCCAGGGGAGACAGTACAACAGTTTTCGGCCAGATTTAATCAAGTTTATTATTCAATTCCGGTTGATATAAGACCCCCTCCTGGATCTGCTCTCTTGCACTACCCGGGTGCCTTTGATCCAGAAATGGAGTTTCAACTGAGAGAAAAGAATGTTGTAACACTTGAAGAGATGCAAAACAATGCAGTAAATGTAGAGGTTCATTTGTTGGTAAAAAAGGCAAGGTTGAAAGAAGAAGAGATGAAAAACATGGATCCAGAGAAAACTACACCTTCATGGGAAAATCTTGACATTTTGATGAGTGCAGTAGAAGAGATGGTGAGGAAAATGACTGCAAAAGATGAAAATGACATTCATGAACAAGTGGCTGATCCAAAACATTTTGTTTCTTATCTCAGTAGTCATAAGGATTTTTTTCTATATCATCTTGGAGAAGAAAGACTTGTTGATATGAAATGTATGCTTGATGACGTGTTTTATACTGACGATTTGCCTCAGTTTGATCAGTATGATGATGATGATTATGCTCTCCAAACAGAAGCTAATCTTGCAGACAAATCAGCAGCTAGTTTGTGGGATGAGGGAGTTCGCTTACAGTAGATCGAGTACAGTGATCAACCAATGCATATCAGCTATGGAAATGATGAGGAAAGTGAAGCAAATTTTGAAGTAAGTGAAGGATCTTTTCCTTTTTTCTTTGATTCATGTCAGTTCATCAAAGATGATTTCCATGCAATCAGACATCAGTTATCGACAAATCTTGATTTGGATCCTCTTCAAGGCGATGAAAACTTTGTTCCAGACTTCTTATATTCAAAGTTCCAGCCCCCAAATGCCATTAATAGTAAGGTTACACATGAAGACATAGAAGCTGGCATATATGATCAAAAGATACAAGAAGATTCCTTACCTCTCTGTTTTGAATCATTTCAGTTTTTGGAGGGTAAATTGCATAGTAAATCTTCAAATGAAAAGCTTGTAGGGAATCAACAATCTCTCACTTTTAATGTTGAGGATGAGACAGATGGCGAAATTTTTGAGCAGGTCGTTAATAAGAAATCTTCCCCTGAAATGATTGATGAAATCATTTTTGATACAAAACCAAATTTGCAGCCACCAAACACAATTCAAGGTCAGATTACAGATGAAGGTGAGGTGGCCGAAATACATGATTTATTGATGCAAGAGGATTCTGTACCCTTGCGTTATGAAGCAGTTCAGTTTATAAGGAAGAATCTTTGTAATATCTCTAAAGAAAAAGATGAACAACCAATAGGATGTCATATAGTTTGAATAGATACATCGCAGCAGTCTCCTCAAGTTTTTGATGATCCTTTTGCTCATGTGTTAGATTTTGTTTGCTGTAAAAATTCTTCTTCATCAGCTAACCATGCGACAAAAGAGAATGTTGATAATCATCTGTTTCAAGGGTCACCTTCATTGTCTTGTTTAACAGATTGTTCATTTCATAGCCCATACCAAAGTTTGCAGTCATATGAGGAGATTGATAAAGGAGGCTTTGGTTCTGTTTGGAATCAACAACCGAGTTTGGTTCTTCACGAAATTCAGGATCCTTTTGACTGCTTGTTGCAATCATTAGAGAAAGACAGTGCAGATGCGAGGAAAGGTTTAATATCCAGCTACGAAGATTACTTGGACCAGAGTAGTAATGTGTTAATGGAAATCAATGGTGATGCTTATGAAGAGCCTTTTGCAGTATTCTTGAAGTCATCCAGCCAATTCATGCTTTGCAAGTTTGTCAGGAGTGAACTTGATTCCAAGTTTTCATGGGAGTTGCCTTTCGATTCTTCCCTTTTCCTGCGCATCAGAAAGCATTTGGGAAGAAATCAAATATCAGCCATAATTCTTACCTAGTTGCATTGGCTGTTCCATCTCACTTGACCGGGTGGTAGAAAGAGTAATTAGGGTAGGTTTGCTAAATAAGCTCAAATATGAGCATATTTCCAGTTTGTTAGTTAGGATTTAATCATGTCTAGTTTTATTATGGTTTTTAGTTTGAGTCTTCAGTCAGAGTCTGTCTACATAATGTCAGTTTCCATGTTTTGACTCCATAGCCCAATGGATGAAGGCACTGTCTGCTCTCCCAAATATTTGCAGTTCTTGGCACCTCCAAGGAGCTGGAGCTACCATCCCTATTGGAGCTAATGTTAGAGTCAGTCTTCTCAGTCCTCTGTCAGAGACCAAAACTCTTTCTGCATTTCATTTTTAGGTGTCTCACTCCATTCACTTAGCTGCATTCCGCTAGAAGCATGCCATAATCTGACGGAAGGGTCTTGTCAGTTCATTCCCCTCATGACTTGCACCTGCTGGCTTAGGTCTTTTCATCAATGTTTATTAAAGTCCATGACAGTCAATGTTTGATCTTTTAATGGACAAGAGTCATTTCAGTCATTAGGTCTAGGCTTTGCAAATTGTTGTTCTCAAATAATACTTGGAGGCCAGAGGAAGGCTCAATAATTCACTCAAATGATGTTTATGACCAAGAAAAGTTGAATTTTGGAAAACCGAGAGAGGTTTTTGTCAACAATAGGCCAAGGAAGAAAAAAATCCTTCACTTTTTACACACGTGTCATGCTTTTAGAGAAATGTCAAAAATACAATTGCCTCGGGAGAATTGATGCACCTCTAAAGTGACCATCGGAAAATCAAGCTTTCTCCTAGCTCAGTTAGCAAAATGACTTCTTAGATGTGTAAAATGATAACTAAACACAAATATATTTCCAATGATCTATCATGAGCTCAATTTGGAGTTGACGAACACCCTCAAAAGTTGATGCACCCTCACTGGGCATATTTTGACCAGTCTTGGGAGATTTGATTTTTGACAGGGAAAATCAGCTCCAAATTAACAAATTATAGCTTGGCTGGAAATTAGACTCAAAGACATTTCCAACGAGATATCCTGCACCGAATTTGGACATCGGGAAGGCCTCCAAACGTCTCCTGCAAAAAGAACTACGCACAGGCTCTATGCGACACGCACTAGCGCAATGCTTAGGATTGGGAGCTCCAAATCAAGAATGGTTTTCATTTTTCGATTCAGAATGAACAATCATGGCTGCTAGTGCATGGCCAAGAAATTTGGAGCATTTTTGGGGCATTTTTGGTCATTTGACAATTTTTTGTGGAAAAATAGGGTTTTTCTCCTTCGGCACTTAGGATTGGGAGCTCCAAATCACAAATGGTTTGAATTTTTGGATTCATCATGAAAAATAATGACTTCTTGTGCATGTCCAAGAAGTTTGGGCAAGTTTTGAGTCCCCAGGAGGTCAAAAACACTCAAAAAATGACCTCTCTGCCCCTATTTTGACACACAAGAAGTAGTCTTGGGAGATTGAATGTTTTGAGGAGCAAATGAGCACCAAATTCAGAAATGCCACTTGGGTTGGAAAGTCGATAGGCAAGGCTTTCTAACAAGCACACTTGGGCACAATTTGGACTTCGGAAAGTACCTCAAAATCACCTCCAAAGTGGCGCGACGCGTATAGATTTGGGCGCGGCGCATATAGACCCAAAGGCCAAAATCACTTCCGTTCCGCGAAATTTCAATTCGCGATTTTCTCCAAGTGGGCCTCTCATTTACAATACACTTTTTTCAGCACCTAAGGAAAAGTTTAAAGAGTATTTTCACTAAAGGTTGGCTTATATCCAAGTGGCAAGGGAAGGCGAGCAGTCACCCAAGCAATTTGTCATTTTTGTAACGCTGCACATGTCACTAATAGTTGGCTTTCCATTTCCATTTTGTAATCATTTGAAAAACTCCCCAGCTATGGGTCATTCTATTTCCCAATGGCATAGTCTATTTATTGTATGCAAACCATTTGCAAAGGGTTGGTTGTAATTTCTAGGAGACTGTGGGAGAGAAACTCAGTTCTTCACTGTATATTTTGACAGAGAATTAATGAAAGGCAGCACCTCTGGTTCATGAGATTCATGTGCTGTGAGTGTAGAAAATGTGTTCTCTTTATGTTTCATATGTATTTCGTTATGTTTCACAGTTCATTCATATTCATTTCCAGTGAAATTTTCTAAGTAAGATAAGGTAGAATTCATGTTTATTGCTCTGCCTGTGGGAAAGTTTCACGCTATGTGTTTTTTCTTCTGTTGAAAAGGATTCATGTGTTTATGCCCTTTTCACCCTCCTAAACAATCTTTCCATTCCACGTTATTTCAAACTAAATTGCTAGACTCTCCGCCTGTCTTGCCTCACGAAGTAATCTGTGCCTTTGTGTTAAATTCTCTGCTCATTGCTGTTCGGTGGTCCCATACATCCCAGAGACTCAGTCATTTATAAAAATTTGCTTCTTGTTTCCATATTTATTTACCTAGCCTAAAATCAATATTTCACTGTAAGTCATCTCAGACCATATTGTTTATTTATTCACTGAGCGTGATACAGAGAGAGCCCTCTCCTGTTCTGGTAGGGCTAGCTACCAGACTGAGCGTGGCTTGTGGTTACCCTGAATTTTGCCTTCCTTCAGCCTAATGCAGATTTAGGTGCTAACAGTGTCATGTCCCAATTCAGCTGAAGCATCATCTATTGATTGAGTTCGAGCTTCACTACCAGGAGCAGAGCAAGCTAATATAGAGTTGGTTCTATATGACCTTGAAGAACACACCACGGCAGGAGGCAGACACACCATGATAGGCAAGCACATACTGAACTCTGCTTCAATATTTTTCCAAAGGATGAAATAAATGTTTCTGTTTTAGTTTTGAAGTCTCTCACCACGTGGTTGTTTTCGTTTGAGGCGTGAAGACAAGTTTCATTTAGTCTCTCACCATTTTTATTTTCTAGAACAGTTACCAACATTAAGCACTTAAACTTTGGTCATGAAACTTTAATGTCCAGAACAGCTACCGACATTCCCGCATAAACTGATTTTTTTGCTCATTATTTTATGAACGAACAATTTAGTATAGGAAATGTTTTATGGAAGGTTTAAAGTTGTGGAAATATTTATTTCCAGTTTCCGTGATCTCTATGCACAATCATATAGTTTTGTAATGTTTGTATTTCATTTATTTATAAATATTCGAATCAATTCCTCAAATAGAAACTTTATTTAGTGTTACAATATGTATGCATGAAGCACCTAAATGTACCCTGTTATCTGTCCATGATTATGTTCTTATATGATATATATAATAATATATTATATATAATATATATATATATAGTCCAAAGAACACGCATCTATGGTCAACAGACTAGACATACTCTCTACCCTGATCATCTATGTCCGAGGGATAGGCACAAACCCAATCCACTTTTTCTCACCACAGAACTTAGGTGAGTCCCTCTTTCTCTAGCTAATCGAATAGTTAGAGATATATTGAAATCAGTTTGCTTTCCTAGCTTTGTCTAAACCTCAATAGCTGCACCTCAACCTGTTGCTTGGTTGATCGGAAATCTGTCACGAATCTGAATCTGCGTGCTTTCATTCATTCTGGTATGTCACAGTCCTATCAATGTAATGCAAAGTTAGCTCATTTGATTGCTTAGCAAATGGTCATTATATACATAGAAAAGTTACTATTACGGTAACACAAACAAGGCTATCATTATTAGTAGCATTTGGAAGAGATATACAAATGAATGTTGTTCTTTTTCCATCAGACCAAATTTCTACATAGGTAATAGGCAAGTAGAGAAAACTAACAAATAATTCGCTATTGTACCTTTCATAAAGCAGTGAGTAAATTTTGACCCTCATATGCATCAACGTGCAATCTAGATGCTATATCATTCTTACACTAGTAATCAACATTTGACCTTAACCATAAGTGAAAATCAGATTCTACAAAGAAGAAATTTAAGCATTCTACATGCAGAGAAAATATAAGAATTCATAATTTTCTTCTCCTTGAGAATTCTAGTAGATGAAACCAAAGTCACAAAAACCTATGTTTGACGGTGGCAAGAAAGTCCAACATTGAAGGCAGCCCCTGCTCAACCATGCACCCGCAGTAGGCGAAGGGTTGGAAGCCAAATTGACTATGCAAACTAGCATCTATGACTCCCGACAATAATTAGTGGCTTTCGGTTGACATTATGGTAAAAAAACTCGACTTCCCTACGGTCAATCGAGTTCATTCCTACTTTCATCAACAATTTTTAGTGTGTCTTTTTTTCGCCTCCTTTACCAAATAACAATGTTCTAAGCGCCTATTCCTACAATCTCTCACCGTTCAGATAGAGACGCGTTGCTCAACAACACCCCTTGTTTGCATATATTTTCTTGTTATTTCTGACAGAGATTTGACGAATAAACAAAATGATAGACCCTCTTTGAAAGAATAGCGAAATTACCTTTTTCTTTTCAACTACATCTAAAACAGACTCTATTTTGGACTCGATATGTATATACCTTTTCTGTTTTGTTTGAATTATAGACAAAAGTGTATTCAATATGTATCAAAATGTACTAGGATTTATTGCTTTAATAAATATTAAAATTTTATTTAACCTTTTATATATGTATATAATAATTAAAATAATAAAGTTGAAAATTATAAAACAAATATCTAAAGTTCTAATTATGTGAAAGCACTTTTCAATCAAATGTATATGCTTAATACATTTTGTTCAATTAAAAAAACACACCCATAATAAATAAATAATTAAAAATAAAATAAATAATATTATTTATAAATAAGAAAAATAATAATAATTAAAATATAATATTATAAATTTTGATTTTTAAATATAGTAAAATTAATTTGATTCTTTTAAAAACTTTGGAGTAATTAAATTTTTCTAATTTTACGATTTAAATTTATAATCCTAAACATAATCTTTATGAATGCAATCTTTACGAAATTTTATACAAAATTGAGTAGAAAAAAGGAAAACTACGAAAACGAAAAGATAAAGAGCGTGTCACGTCACATACGGACAAGGTAAGTCAACAAAACATTCAATTTGTTTCCACTAGTCTTTATAAACAGATTCCATTTTAACACTCTGGTTTGTGCGCAGACTTTCACGTTGCTTCTTAGCATCTCACGCTCTGCTTCGATATGATAATAGTAAAAAATTGGAGGAGATATCATGATGCACATAAAAATATTTGTATATCACATTTAAAATTAAATTACAATGTCATATAAATAGAGCTCATGAGATTCAACCGATTCCAAATAAGAGGAATATTGTTGAGAAAGTCTCTCAACAAAACTCCAACATCCAACAACCAACAACTTAATCCTACCTATATACTGTTGTAAGTATTATTCCAAGTCTCCCTTTTAATGCTTAAATTACATCATTACAAATATCATTAGAAGAAACATAAATTACATATAGTCACATTTGTCTCATTGGTCTTCATCAACACTCATATCCTCTCCGGAATCTCACAAAACCTGCTCTTTCTTCACCACCTCATCTTTGAGTTGTCACTTGAACTCCATTTAAAACATAAACGCCTCTGACCATGTTTGACAAACTTACATGATCAACAATGTTGACACACTATATTCTGCCAAATTACATAGCTCTTTGTAACGGTTAGAAAAAGCAGTCAAGTAATGAACCATTCTATGGACAAGCTCCCATCTATCAGACAACATAGCTTGGTGCGTCTGATAGTTATCTAGGATAGTTGTCTGGGTAGTGAATGTGTTAAAAATTTGACCATACAATTTGACCCATTTTACACTCATGGGTCTCATAAAATTAGCCTGTAACTGATTCTCTTGAAGCCCGAAGCACAACAAGACCCATCAACATATAACATATTCACACAATCAAATTAGCGATACATTCTTTTGGCATCGAAGAATGTCAAGAACACAAACTAATCATATTAGGGCATCTGCCCAAATGTGTATTAATGAGAGCAACATGGGCTGAAGAGACCGATCTAGTACACAATGCAATTATTTCACACAGAAACAACTATGGCTGGTCAGTCCCCCAATTCATTGCAGCACATATAAACAACATTTTGTCACTAACAAACCATAAGAAACAACCCTTCGTGCAACAATGATCAAAACTAGGGCATGACTCCCATCCATTGATTGACGCAAATCTACGGATGTTGTGGTTGCCGAGGATGACAGAGTCGATGAGCTGTTCCCAAGGCTCTACTCTCATTAATTCATTTAATTCCTTCGTGCTAGAGATTCGCCCCATGCTGGAGTTGTGACCAACATCCAGTTGTAGGAACAATGATGCAATCAATGTTTTCAACCCTCCATGCCCACTCTGTGTCTTGTGCATATTTCATGGATGAAGAAGATTAGTGTTCTCATTTCCAATTATGACTTTGAAGAGTGGGTCGATTTAGGCAAATTGAAGAGATTCTTTGCAAAATTATTTTAATGAGCAGGGAGGTCCTATAATTATCACATTCTCAATAGAAGCAAGCATCTATCCAGTGGATCCTTCGATCAAGTGGTTAGATCAATGATATCTCAAATATGTGATATATGTGTTTCTCTATAGCACCTCCAATTCACACGTCATTTCCCATTCAATCATTGAATCAATCGTTCGATTTCCTCCAACATTTTTCCACTTGTAGTTGCACACGACTCTGCACTAGCATAAACTGTGCAAACACAAATAATTCTACAACAATTGACAAATAAACACACACTGATCTAATATATTTCTAATTATGTACATAGTGTCTGTTCTCACATGTTTACCATCTCCCTGGGCCCTCCCGCAAGGGAGTCAAGCCCATACAGACTCTGATACCAATTTAAAAATTGGAGGAGCGGCCATGATGCACGTAAAACTATTCATATATCACATTCAAAGCCAAATCACAAGCCACATAAATAGTGCTTATGAGATCCAATAGATTCCAAACAAGGAGAATATTGTTGAGAAAATATTTCAACAAAAATCTAACAACCAACAACCCAATCCTACCTATATACTATCATAAGCATTATTCCAAGTATAATTCTATGGACAAAGTACACCCCTGTTGTTATGGCCGTGAACAGTCTTTATCCAGCAAATGACCCCTTCATGCATGTTGAGCTAGGTGCTGAATAAAATTTACAGACTCTACGCAAGATCCCAGTGTTCTGCGATTGAAACACGAAGAAATTTATCATGTTTCATCAGAAAACAAAGAACTTCACGATCAGATTGAGTTCATAGAGAAAAATAAAGATAAAACCCTAGAGATATGTTGAAAGTGAAGTGGAGGGCAAGGTAGAATAAGAGGTTAGCAAACCTTGATATGTCGTGAAGGAAATTGATGTAAATGAAAATGAAATGAATGGATGGTTTCAATGGAAGTATTTGAGTGACGAGGATGAGTGTAAAGGAGTAGAGAGAATGGAGTTCGACGAAATGCTTGGTGTGGCCATTTCTCACATGACACCCATGGAGGATAACTTGTCTCAGAACTTTCCTATACAAAGTAGCAACCGACAGTCCCTACAACATTCCTCAACCCTTGCCTTTCAATATCACAATGGTTTTTACCCTAAACTCTTGTTTCTAAAATTCTTTCTCTATCTCCATTTTTTATTTTGTAAGACATTTTCTTGTATCAATTTTTTTTTGTAGGGGATAGATATTTGGGATTTTGTATTTCTTTATGTTAAATATATGTGAGAGAGGATTGGTTGTGGTATTTTATTGTGTTTTTGTAATATATATCCCTTGGGTATACATTTGGGATCACCTATTTGTTTTTCACACACAAGCAGGCAATAACAACCCTCCAATTCACGAATCTTAATTTTTCTACTAGTATAACAATGAGTTTGTGGCAATATTGTATAACATGGAATGAATTGTGTCAAAATGTAGATGAAACTAATTTGCAAAATAATTGCAGTGAAATGGGTCTCATAAGTTGCATGGGACATTGGGATTTCACCACTGGAATAGATTCCAAAAAAACAATGGTGAAGGTTCCTATCATTGGTGATATATAAAAACTCCATGTGCAACATATTTATGAGGTTTTGTGATGTTCATCTGATCTATCCATGAATGATCTAGGATTTGTGCTTCTCTGGACCTGTCTATGGAGGATCCTATATCTTTGTATCTGAGGAGCTGCATTTGGAGGATTGAGGATGCTGTCTTAGCGGGCCCTGACCCAGGTTCAAAGTTATTTGTGCCAACCAACAAAACCCTACACTACTCGCCCTTTCGACAACAATTCGTGTAGCGCAGACTGCAGTCTTACCCGAAGAATGCAAGAACCAAGTTTCTGCATCCAGGGACTACTGTGATGTCTTCCAGCACCTCAGTTCTGCCTTCAACTGACTAGACATACACTCTACCCCGATCATCTATGTCTAAGGGACAGGCACAAACCCAATCCACTTTTTGTTGTCGTGGGGCTTAGGTGAATCGTTCTTTCTCTAGCTACTCGGATAGGTAGAGATACATTGAAATCAGTTTTCTTTCCTAGCTCTGTCTAAACCTCAATAGCTTCACCTCAACCTGCTGCTTGGCTGATCGGAAATTTGTCATGAATTTGAATCTGCGTGCTTTCATTCGTTCTAGTATGTATTAGTCCTATCAATGCAATGGAAACTTAGCTCATTTGATTGCTTAGCAAATGGTCATTATATACATAGAAAATTTACTATTACAGTAACACAAACAAGGGTATCATTATTAGTAGAATTTGGTAGAGATATACAAATGAATGTTTTTCTTTTTCCATGGGACCAAATTGCTACATAGGTAACAGGAAAGTAGAGAAAACTAACAAAGAATTGGCTATTCTACCTTTCATAAAGCAGTGAGTAAATTTTGACCCTCATATGCATCAACATGTAGTCTAGATGCTATAGCATTCTTACAATAGTAATCAACATTTGACCTTAACCATAAGTGAAAATCAAATTCTACGGAGAAGAAATTTAAGCATTCTACATGCAGAGAAAATATAGGAATTCATAATTTTCTTCTCCTTAAGAATTTTAGCAGACGAAACAAGAGTCACAAAAACCTATGTTTGATAGTGGCAAGAAGGACCAGCATTGGAGGCAGCCCCTGCTCAACCAAGCAACTGCCATAGGCGAGGGGTTGGAAGCCAAATTGACTATGCAAACTAGCGTCTATGACTCCCGACAATAACTAGCGACTTTCAGTTGACATTATGGTAAAGACACTCGACTTCCCTACGGTCAATCGATCACATCCCTACTTTTATAAAAAAAAATTAGTGTGGTGTCTTTTTCTCACCTCTTTTTCCAAATAACAATGTTCTAAACGCCTATCCCTACAATCTCTCAGTGTTGCGGTAGGGACCTGTTTCTCAACAACACCCCTTGTTTGCATATGTTTTCTCATTATTTCTGATAGAGATTTGATGAATAAAAAAAATGATGGACACTCTTTGAAAGAATAGCGAAATGGCCTTTTTCTTTTAAACTACGTCTAAAATAAATTTTATTTTGGATTACATATGTACATACCTTTTCTGTTTTGTTTAAATTATAAAGAGAAGTGTATTCAATATGTATTGAAATGTACTAGGATTTATTGCTTTGATAAATATTAAAATTTTATTTAACTCTTTCATATGTATATAATAATTAAAATTATAAAACAAAAACTAAAGTTCTAATTATGCGAAAGCACTTTCAATCAAATGTATATTTTAATACATTTGTTCAATAAAAAATATATTATAAATAAGAAATAAAATAAAAAATAGTATTTATAAATAATAACTAAAATAGTATTATAAATTTCAATTTTTAAAATATGTAAATACATTTAATTCTTTTAAAAATCTGGAGTAATTAAATTTTGCTAATTTTATGATTTAAATTTAGAATCCTAAACGCAATCTTTACAAAATTTTGTACAAAATTGAGTAGAAAAAATGAAAACGATGAAAACGAAAAGATAAAGAGCGTGTCACATCACATGCAGACAGGGTAAGTCAACACAACGTTCAATTTGTTTCCACTAGTCTTTATAAACATATTCCATTTTAACACTCTGGTTTGCGCACATACTTTCACATTGCTTTTTAGCATCTCACGGTCTACTTTGATATGATAATAGTTAAAAATTGGAGGATATGTCATGATGCACATAAAAATATTTGTATATCACATTCAAAATTAAATTACATGTTATATAAATAGTGCTCATGAGATTCAACCGATTCCAAATAAGAAGAATATTGTTGAGAAAGTCTCTCAACAAAACTCCAACAACCAATAACTTAATCCTACCTATATACTATTGTAAGCATTATTCCAAGTCTCCCTTTTAATGTTTAAATTACATCATTACAAACATCATTAGAAGAAACATAAATTACATATAGTCACATCTGTCTCATTGGTCTTCATCAACACTCATATCCACTCTGGAATCTCACAAAAACTCCTCTTTCTTCACCACCTCATCTTCGAGTTGTCACTTGAACTCCATTTAAAACATAAATGCCTCTAACCATGTTTGACGAACTTGCATGATCAACAATGTTGACATACTTTATTCTGCCAAATTACATAGCTCTTTGTAATGGTTATAAAAAGTAGCCAAGTAATGAACCATCCTATTGACAAGCTCTCATCTATTAGACAACATAGCTCTTTGTTTCTGACAGTTATCTAGGATAGTTGTCTAGGTAGTGAATGTGTTCAAAATTTGACCATACAATTTGACTCGTCTCACACACATGGATCTCATAAAATTAACCTGTAACTAATTCTCTTGAAGCCTAAAGCACAACAAGACCCATCAACATATAACATATTCACAAAATAAAATTAGTGATGTTCGTTTGGCACTGAAGAACGTCAAGAACCACTAATTTAATTATATTTCACTATTCAATAATTGGTTTTGCACTTTTAATTTACAAATCATTAGTTAGAGTGGTCAATTCCAGCAAACTCACATTCACATATTGAGTTGACCAGATTCAATATGTTTAAAATAGAAACTTCAAATAAATTTAAAACAAAAAATCATTCCATCAAGAATTTTAATAACCACAATTATGTTTCTTTTGCAGCATCGATTTTAACCTTGTGGAACTTGAGCAGAGAACACAAGCTAATTAGATTAGGGCATTTGCCCAAATGTGGATTAACGAGAGCAACATGGGCTGAAAAGACCGATCTAGTACACAGTGCAATTATTTCACACAGAAAAAACTACTGCTGGTCAGTGCCCCGGTTCATTGCAGCACATATCAACACCATTTTGTCGCTCACGCACCATAAGAAACAACCCTCCGTGCAACAATGATCAAAACTAGGGCGTGACTCCCATCCGTTGATTAACGCAAATCTGTGGATGTTGTGGTTGCCGAGGATGATAGATTCGATGAGCAGTTCCCAAGGCTCTGCTCTCATTAATTCATTTAATTCCTTCGTGCTAGATATTCGCCCCATGCTTGAGTTATGATCAACATCCAGTTGTAGGAATAGTGATGCAATCAATGTTTTCAACCATCCATGCCCACTTTGTGTCTTGTGCATCTTTCATGGATGAAGAAGATTAGTGTTCTTATTTCCAATTATGACTTTCAAGAGTGGGTCAATTAGCAGGGAGGTCCAATAATTATCACATTCTCAATAAAAGCAAGCATCTATCCAATGGATCCTTTGATCCAGTGGTTAGATCAGCGATATCTCAAATCTATGATATATGTGTTTCTGTACAGCACCCCAATTCACACATCATTTCCCATTCAATCATTGAACCGATCGTTCGATTTCCTCCAACATTTTTCCCCTTGTAGTTGCACATGACTCTGCATTAGCATAAACTCTACAAAAAAAAATAAAAATCTACAACAATTGAAAAATAAACACACACTGATCTAATCTATTTCTACTTATGTGCATAGTATGTGTCCTCAATTGTTTTCCATCTCCTTGGGCCCTCCCATAAGGCAGTCAAGCCCATACAGGCTCTGATACCAATTTAAAAATTGGAGCAGCAATCATGATGCACACAAAACTATTCAGATATCACATTCAAAGGCAAATTACAAGCCACATAAATAGTGCTCATAAGATCCAACAGATTCCAAACAAGATGAATATTATTGAGCAAATCTCTCAACAAAAATCCAACAACCAACAACCGAATCCTACCTATATACCATCATAAGCATTATTCCAAATATAATTATATAGACAAAGCACACCCTTTCTGCTATGGCCGTGAATGGAATTTATCTGGCGAATGACCCCTTCGCCCATGTTGTGCAACATGCTGAAGAAAATTTATAGACTCTATGCAAGATTTTGGTGTTCCGTGATTAAACATTAGGAGATCTATGGTGTTTCATCAGAAAACGAAGAACTCTGCAATGAGATTGAGTTCATAGAGAAAAATAAAGATAAAACCCTAGAGATATGTTGAAAGTGAAGTGGCGGGCAAGGTAGAATATGAGGTTAGCAAACCTTGTTATGTCGTGAAGGAAATCGATGTAAATGAAAATGAAATGAATGGATGGTTTCAATGGAAGTCTTTGAGTGATGAGGATGAGTGCAAAGGAGTAGAGAGAACGAAGTTCGATGAAATGCTTGGTGTGGCCTCTTCTAACATGGCATCCATGGAGGATAACTTGTCTCAGAATTTTCCTGTACAAAGTAGCCACTAACTGTCCCTACAACATTCCTTAACCCTTTCCTTTCAGGATCAAAATGGTTTTTACCCTAACCTCCTGTTTCTGAAATGCTTTCTCTATGTCCATTTTTTATTTTATACGACATTTTCTTGTATCGATTTTTCTTTATGGGGGATATATATTTGGGGATTCTTTATTTCTTTATGTTAAATATATGCGAGAGAGGACTGGTTGTGGTCTGTTATTTGTAATATATATCCCTTGGGTATACATTTGGGATCACTCATTTGTTTTTCACAAAAAAGCAGGCAACAACAACCCTCCAATCCATGAAACTTAATCTTTTTACTTGTATAACAATGAGTTTGTGGCAATATTGTAGAACATGGAATGAATTGTGTCAAAATCTAGCTGAAACCAATTTGCAAAATAATTGCAGCCAGATGGATCTCAGAAGTTGCATGGGACGTTGGGATTTCACCATTGGAATTGATTCCAAAAAACATGGTGAAGGTTCTTATCACTAGCGATATATAACAACTCCAAGTGCAACATATTTATGAAGTTTTGCAATGTTCATCCGATTTATCCATGGATGATCTATGATTTGTGCTTTTGTGGCCCCGTCTATGGAGAATCCTATATCTGTGTATCTGAGGAGTTGCATTTGGAGGATCCAAGATGTTGGCTTAGGGGGTCCTGACCCAGGTTTAGAGCACCAACCAACAAAACCCTACACTACTGGCCCTTTCGGCAAAAACCCGCGTAGCGTAGACTACAGTCTCACCCGAGGTAGTATGGGGGGATGCAAGAACCAAGTTTCTGCATCCAGAGACTAGTGTGATGTCTTCCAGTGCCTTAGATCTACCTTCACACAGATCAATACACTCCTAGGGCACATTGCTGTAACTCTGTTAAAATAGCCTTCAAACCTTCATGAAGTTCTACGATCAGTCCTTGTGGACCTTTAGCAGTCAATTTTCCTACTTATGTGCATCAAAGAGTAGTCCTAAATTAGGGTTCACATAGATTTACTTAAGTTAATAGCAAACATCAGAGAATTCATCAGAGTCTTCACAAAAATACTTAGACATGCATTGCGTACATCAATAACACTTATTCAAGAGAATCGTGTAACATTCAATCAATATTCCATAAAACACATCATTCATCAGCAACATATAGCGTTAACATAAATAAACATAAATACGCAATAATTCTTCGAAAACTATTTTTATTGATCTTCAATCCAAGGCTATAGACTCAAAAATACCCTACGCACACAACTGGAGGGTTTTGCGCACTCAGTTGTGGACTCTACCTAGGCCTCTGTGCACTCCGTTGTAGAGCCTTTCTTCTATCTAACCCACTACTCTTTGCTATCACTTCCCTTCTCCCTATTCATAAATTATGCCTTGTACTCTCTAAGACACACCTATTTATAGCCCTTTTCATGCAATGGCATGGTCCGCGGACCATGGGTGAATCTCAAAACCTACTCAAACTTTTCATAAAACAAGCAGCTAAACCCCTTTGACTCCTATTCATCTACGTGCTATACATCCACAAATCATTGAGACTTTACATTATTTTACAAAACTGTATCAAAACTTGGGTTATTTTAACACCAAACTGACCCAAGGGGCCCCATCCCAATAGGTCCCCAACACAAAGATCGTGACTCGCCCTCGAGTCACTTTATTGGTGCTGCGATATTACTACAAAGATCCCCCAGCTCCACTTGGATCACTGCAACTCTAGCAACGCTCTGCGTGGTTTCCTACTTGACTTCCTTGACCAATTTTTCCGTGGCTGATCCTTCTACAGCCAGCCTCATCATTTGATGTTTCTGCTACAGTATTTTAAGCTTATCCTGAATGGTAGTTGTTACTTGATAAGCCTCCTCCAACCAAGGCTACAACCTGGACTTTAGCAAGGCCCCCTTCTATGCTTCTTCTACCTGTGCTAAGAGCTGCTTTCCCTCCTGTAATTTGGCAAGGCACTGTGTTGGTGCTATGGAGCATGCAGTTGCCTAGACTTCATCATATTGTCGCTGCAACTCCCTTACCTCTGTGTTCAATGTCTGTAGTTTCGGATTCTCCTGTATATTGGTCACTAGCTCCATACCCTGCTCGAACAGTGTTGCACAGTCAGTGACTGTGGCATCCAATGTAGCCATGCCTTCCTTTATTATGGCTCTGCGCTGCTCCGAGACCTAAGGCAGAGTTGTGGGCTGCAACTTTAACTACAACTTTGTAATCTTCATGTTGAGCTCAAACGCGACTCACCCAACCTCCGCTTAGCCTCACGCACACCAGCGACTAGTTTTCCAATTATGGCTTCTTGATGCACCAAACCGGATGCACCGAAACACCTGTGGCAAGTCTGCTCCAAATTACAATTGACTCAATTAGAAAAACTCTGTTCTTTTAGAATGTGGAATATCAAATTGGCAAACCCTGTTTACATTAAAATGGAGAACCGAATGTGTTCATTCGTTATACAGTGCGCAGCCCGTCTGGTTCTTTAATTTAACGCACAACAATCACAACATTTTTGTTTGATACCAACAGGCATTGATGCAAGCATAGAACTTGCCATACCCAGGATCTTTTCCTCATTTGAACATATACAAACCTTTTCACATACTCCGCAAACTGCACCTACAACACTACTGTCAATTCAGATTTATTTCATCGGACTTTAATCAACTCTGGGTCGCACCTTCTGGCATGTTATTTCTAGATTATCCAAACTTTGTTTGTTCTAACTCTGATGATCGATTGCATTGAACCGATACATTCTTCAATGTCCAGAAAAAAACGCTCCATTGCTTCTTCCCTGCATTTTCATCACGCAACCAAATAACATCTGAACACATTTAACACAATTATTATGACTTATCGAAGGCTACATTCACAAATTCAGTTCGACACACAGCAAACATCAATTTAACGCTACAGCAAAGGCTTAATCGATCTTGATACACATCGACTTTTCCACTGCAACAGTTTATCACGCCTTCAACTACATTCGATCAACAACGCCCTTCATGATTAATTGCTATTAATCCCAATTTCTTCAATCTCTGAACCAAATTCGATTCAATACAGCTGCTTCTCTCAGCGTTCCATCACAATAGCTTTGAATCGAATCGCTGCATTCGAATTCAGACTTTCGCCCTTCACACATCGACTTTAGCAACAGTTCATTCCACATTTTAAATTGTTCAATAGGCTGTCAATTACCTGCAATGTTGCACCTTTCAACCTCTGGGTCCACGTATCTGCAGTTCCAGTGCATGTATTCCTACATCCTTTTCCAATGACTACTGACCATACGAATTACAACTTTAGATAAAAACGCTATTAAACTTTCATTCCAGCACTAATATTTTCATGGGATCGATTCTCAATGAATCTGGCAATTAATCATAGATTTTATTCATCAGAACTATACAATTTAAAATTGCCCAGATCGACTTCTACGCCTTTCTCATTGCGAACAGAGACTTTAACCCTTCACCTGCACCCTTTTTAATTACAAGCAGAGATTTTTTTTAAACACTGCACCTGCGCCCAACATAACTCATAACAGGAATGAGATTCGATCCATAATTCTCATTCAACTATCCTCTTTCTGAATTGACTCTGTGTTATGTCAAATCGAATCTCATTTTTTTATGCAATTCATTACAATCTCCTGAACTAATAACAATTCTCTTACCCAGGATATATAACCAAATCAAACTAGAAAGGCGAAAATACTTTCTTTACCACCGTAACTATTAATTGAAGATCGAGCAATCGATTCAGTTTAATAAGATTCTGCAATGTTAAACTCCTTCCACAGGAACTAAAACTCCCTTCCTTACAATTTTAATATTCCAGAACTTAAAAGGATCGAATTCCCTTTTATTCACACCAAATTTAATTTTACACAATTCGATAATGAACATACAGAAAAAAAACCAAACACTGTATTAACACACCAAATACTTACAGTACAAATTTTCCTTCCTGGCCAAATATCCAAGGTTCATGGCCCTTACTATTTGCCAGAGGCTTACAGCCTTGGCTGATCAAGCTGCTCTCAATCCTCTCATATCTCTTTTTCTCACAAAAAGCCCTCCTATTTATACAAATTAAACAAAATCATTTAATTAAATGCTCAATCTCTTAAAATCCTCAACAACCCCTAAATCCTCACATCCTACAAGGATAGGTGTTTATCCTAAAAATCCTTCATTCATTAAATTTCTCATATCCTTTAATTAATAAAAGGATTTTACATAATCCTCACCTCTCCTATTAATTCAAATAATTAATAAAATATTAAAATCATCACACCCATATTTACAAATTAACATTATCACACCCCATATTTACAGATGGAGAAAAAGGTCTTGATGCTCCTGCATCAGACTCCCCATGTAAAAAAATTCATGACCACCTGGTCATAAGTATCCTCCTGGATCCCAAATTTTATTTTGTAATCCTTTCGTGCTTGTCGATTGCTTCACTGTTGTTGTCATCTGCTGTTGTCTTCCAGGTTTCCATATTTTGTGCTGTAGTGCTCCACTTGCTTTGCTCTTGCAATCTTTCGCTGTCATTCCCTTGTTGTCGTTCCTTTTCTTTCTTTCGGATGTCTTCCTGTGGGATGTCTTTATCATTAACCTCCTTATCAACTCAATTTCTTTGTCCAGCATGTCCTCTGTTTGCTGATTGTTTCCATCCCTTGATTGCTGAATTCTCGTTCTTGCTTGCTCCTCACTTGTTGCTCTAGCTGTCACTATGAATGTTGCGGCCTCCCAATCGTCCTTTCCCTCTGCAACATTCCTTTTCTCATCACTTGCAACTTCTTCCAAACCTGCAACCACACACAAATCATTAGTTTTAAAATCACAAGACCTTACGGTCTTGTTTGATGCTTCAGTCATCAAATCTTCGGGCTGCTTTGAATCATTCATATGATTCAACTCCTCTAGCTCTTCATCACTTTCAAAAAGTAATGGTCCACTCTCTTGGTAACATAACGAAACTTCAACATCTTCTTCAGCATCTTCCTTTTGCTGTAGCTCAACTGTTTCGAGCTTCTCTATTCTCTGTCTGGCATCAAGAACTTGTTCAAGTTACCTTATTTCCTTTATCAACTGCAAATTTACCTGATGATTCCACTTCTCTTGTAGTCTCTGCCACCTCAACTTCTTTCTTATGACATAAACATGCTTCTGGTTTTCCTCATTTCTTTGCAACATCTCCATTAACACCTCAAGCTGGACTGCTATCTCGGCCTTCTCCCTCTCATATTCTTCTTTGCTTAACTGTCTCTGTATGCCAACTGCTTTGGCATCCTTCTCCTTCTGTCCTCTGCTGTGGTTTATTTCAGAACCTTTTTGACGACTGTCACTAGTCATCATCCTTTCCATCTCTATGAGTTCCTCACTCACTTGCTATGAGTTGTACTAAAGCCTCTCCAGCAGCAAGTCCTATCTTGCTGCCACTTACCTCACCAAGCCCTCCTCACTTGGTCTTTTGGCAAGCAATTGGTTCTCTATCTCCAGAACCTCATTTGAGCACTTTTCTTTGCTCTTTCTGGCTTCAACTCATCTGCCTGTTCACAACTGTCTTCCTTATCCAATCTCTATTGGATTTCCTCAATGTTCTGCCACACCTATGCTTTCACCAGTTTCTGTTAGCAATTTTAAACATGTCTTCTATAGATTTTCCTTTTGGGAGTTGCAAAAATACTTCTGCTTTAATGCAAAGACTACAATCTTCAAATTCAAATAAACCTAGATCACCTTACCTTCAAGATCTCGGTCTGATCTTGTCTTTTCGTTTACCTGTACTTCAATCTCATCACTTCTGTAGTTCTGTCCTGACACCTTTGATAATAAACTCGTCCCCTGCACCAGCGCTTTCACTTCACGCTCTTGTTGCCACTGAACTGTAATTAAGTCTGCGCTCTATTTAAAACTTTCGAACAAGCTGCAAATAATTATAATCCCATCGATTTCTGCAATTAACAATCATAGTATTGATCCACATAGAACAGCGCATCAAAATTCTCCATAGATGAGATCGACTTAAAACTGCTACTGTTCTAAATTACCGCACAGTCATGTAGATTAGCAGTTGGATTTTTTTCTTAATCAAAGCATATAAAAGCACCCTACAGCTTAACGCTTTCCATTCAGTTCAACAAACCTTCTGTCTTTATTTAGAAAAAAAAACATTCTTCATTTCAACAGAGCCAAGATCTGATACCAAAATTGATGCACCAAAACCGGATGCACCGAAACACCTGTGGCAAGTCTGCTCCAAATTACAATCGACTCAATTAGAAAAACTCTGTTCCTTTAGAATGCGGAATATCAAACTGGCAAACCCTGTTTACATTAAAATGGAGAACTGAATGTGTTCATTCGTTATATAGTGCGCAACCCGTCTGGTTCTTTAATTTAACGCACAACAATCACAACATTTCTGTTTGATACCAACAGGCATTGACGCAAGCATAGAACTTGCCACACCCAGGATCTTTTCCTCATTTGAACATATACAAACCTTTTCACATACTCCGCAAACTGTGCCTACAACACTACTGTCAATTCAGATTTATTTCATCAGACTTTAATCAACTCTGGGTCGCACCTTCCGGCATGTTATTTCTGGATTATCCAAACTTTGTTTGTTCTAACTCTGATGATCGATTGCATTGAACCAATACATTCTTCAATGTCCAGAAAAAAACGCTCCATTGCTTCTTCCCTGCATTTTCATCACACAACCAAATAACATCTGAACACATTTAACACAATTATTATGACTTATCGAAGGCTACATTCACAAATTCAGTTCGACACACAGCAAACATCAATTTAACGCTACAGCAAAGGCTTAATCGATCTTGATACACATCGACTTTTCCACTGCAACAGTTTATCACGCCTTCAACTGCATTCGATCAACAACGCCCTTCATGATTAATTGCTATTAATCCCAATTTATTCAATCTCTGAACCAAATTCGATTCAATACAGCTGCTTCTCTCAGCGTTCCATCACATTAGCTTTGAATCAAATCACTGCATTTGAATTCAGACTTTCGCCCTTCACACATCGACTTTAGCAACAGTTCATTCCACGTTTTAAATTGTTCAATAGGCTGTTAATTACCTGCAATGTTGCACCTTTCAACCTCTGGGTCCACGTATCTGCAGTTCCAGTGCATGTATTCCTGCGTCCTTTTCCAATGACTACCGACCATACGAATTACAACTTCAGATAAAAACGCTATTAAACTTTCATTCCAGCACTAAGATTTTCATGGGATCGATTCTCAATGAATCTGGCAATTAATCATAGATTTTATTCATCAGAACTATACAATTTAAAATTGCCCAGATCGACTTCTACGCCTTTCTCATTGCGAACAGAGACTTTAACCCTTCACCTGCACCCTTTTTAATTACAAACAGAGATTTTTTTTAAACACTGCACCTGCGCCCAACATAACTCATAACAGGAATGAGATTCGATCCATAATTCTCATTCAACTATCCTCTTTCTGAATTGACTCTGTGCTATGTCAAATCGAATCTCATTTTTTTATGCAATTCATTACAATCTCATGAACTAATTTCAATTCTCTTACCCAGGATATATAACCCAATCAAACTAGAAAGGCGAAAATACTTTCTTTACCACCGTAACTATTAATTGAAGATCGAGCAATCGATTCAATTTAATAAGATTCTGCAATGTTAAACTCCTTCCACAGGAACTAAAACTCCCTTCCTTACAATTTTAATATTCCAGAACTTAAAAGGATCGAATTCCCTTTTATTCACACCAAATTTAATTTTACACAATTCGATAATGAACATACAGAAAAGAAAACCAAACACTGTATTAACACACCAAATACTTACAGTGCAAATTTTCCTTCCTGGCCAAATATCCAAGGTTCATGGCCCTTACTATTTTCCAGAGGCTTACAGCCTTGGCTAATCAAGCTGCTCTCAATCCTCTCATATCTCTTTTTCTCACAAAAAGCCCTCCTATTTATACAAATTAAACAAAATCATTTAATTAAATGCTCAATCTCTTAAAATCCTCAACAACCCCTAAATCTCTCAACATCCCTACAGGATAGGTGTTTATCCCTAAAATCCTTCAATTCATTAAATTTCCTCATATCCTTTTATTAATAAAAGGATATTTACATAAATCCTCACATTCTCCTATTTAATTCAAATTAATTAATAAAATATTAAAAATCATCACACCCCATATTTACAAATTAACATTATCACACCCCATATTTACAGATGGAGAAAAAGGTCTTGATGCTCCTGCATCACTTCTGGTTGTGCATCCTCCGAGATGTGAAGCTCACGCACTATCTTGCATGCCTCCGCTACTGCTGACTCTAGACTGGAACTTCACGTATCAAGTGGCTCCTTTTCCTTCAAAGCCTACGTCTTTTCAATGAACATTTGCTCATTGTTGAATTTATACTCATTGATAAGGTTGAAGGCACGCTCCTCCTTGGTTCTCAAATCATCTACCACCCCTGTATGCAGCGCGTGGAGCGTCTCATTGGAGAGTGATGATATATTCAGTCCAATGTTTTGATTGTACTCAGGATAATGCGATTGTCAGCGGACTCTGCATGAATGGAATTTTCTAGTAATGGTATAGTTCTGAGGTCTAGGGTCCTTACTAGCTCTACTGCTTGGCTTGTCTTTGTTGCTAGGCTCGCTTGCTCCGCGCTTGCTTGTATGTTTCCTACCTGTATTCTGCTTGCTTGACCTGCAGCTCATGTAGATCCTTTTGGATGCTCCCCATCGTCTACATGTATTGTTACTCAAATTGCTACAACA
The DNA here is from genome assembly GCA_000404065.3 of Pinus taeda. Taxonomy (NCBI): domain Eukaryota; kingdom Viridiplantae; phylum Streptophyta; class Pinopsida; order Pinales; family Pinaceae; genus Pinus; species Pinus taeda. The sequence continues at coordinate 34,334 of APFE031208399.1, forward strand.
CTTCAGATGTGGTATCCCTCATTTTATCACCGATCTCATCAAGATCGCCTTCTATTAACACCATGGGATCAACCTGTGACTTATCTGATTTCTGTGTTTTCCGCGTTCCACCCTGCAGCTCCTTGCCACGTCATTTAAAAGTAAATGGGGTGTTCTGCCCCTCATCCCCTCTGCCGCCTTGTCCTAACAGTTATTCTTCCTCTGTGTCCGGCGAAGGTGACTTGTCACCTTTTTGTGACTCGCGATGTTCCTATTCCGCCTGCTCCTTGGCAATGTGTTCTTGCTCCACACGAGTCGTTTCTGCGGCTTCCTTATTTTTCTATGCTGCCAGGGTACGCATAGTCTGCTTAGATGCCTCCTTTCTTTTTCGTGTTATAGAACTTGCTACACCCATGCTTGGTCCAACAGCTAAGTTTAACGGGGCATGCCACTCTGTAGGCCATTTAACTACAACCTCCTGAACATACGTTTTTGTCATCAAATAGGGCAAGCCGTGCCATTTCTACTCTTGATCCTTTCGCGCTTGGACGTATACTCTGTGGAAGTCAACCTTGAATGTCAGGTAGGCTGACAACTGCATGAACAAGGTTAGGGACAACCTCGAACGTTGATTACAGGCCATGCAAAGATCCATTTCCATAAGAACCCAAAATATCTTCATTTCGGCAATCTGCACGGCATCCTTTGTAGACCATAACGAAGTCAATTGTGCTGCTTCTGACAATCCTTCCTTGAGCGAAGGAAATTGGCTATCCTCCGAAAACTTCCATGCAAACAACACAATTGACAGTAACAACCAAGCATAGTGAAATGTCTTGGTTTCATCCTAGGCCTCACGACAGTTCGCTAGGAACTCTTGACATAGGTATCTTGCCAAATTAAACTGTACGCCTTTCGCGTAATGTGCAACCAGGGTAACTATTGGCGTTAGAGCGTCATCCACGCGGCATTTTCACATCACCTTCCCTGTTAAAACTTGGGCAACCAATTGAAATTCTAGGTATGTTATAGAAATAATTGAATACCCTCACGACTTCTTAAGGAGCCCTTAATCCCTCTTCATCCTTTCTGTCAGGTCTTTCTCCCCAGTATTTGCACCAAAATCCTTAGCTGGGTTCACATCTTTATAAGGCAGGTGTGTGATTCTATGAATGAGCATGTTTGTAATGGGGATAGGCCCTCCTAGCTATAAACAACCATCGTGCATGAATGTGAGCAGCTGGCGCACACATAACGTATTGATGGGGGTGAGGTGGTATTGTGGCACCCATAGAAAATTGAGTAACCTTGAGTGCTCGACACCGCAGACCCATTCCTCGATTTCCAATGTTGTAACACCTAATTATGCATAATAGACCCTTCTCATATAATTTTCCGTCGCCAAGTGTGGAAACCTAGCATGACCTGTGAGGTCCCAATCCTCCATTTTTAATAGCGGATCCGTGCGAGCTAAGGACCTTCAAAAGGGACCTGCTCAGGTAGCAGGGGCATAGATATGGTGAAATTATCAGAATTTGGGCCCTTCGTGACCTTTGCTTTTCCCTTCCACGAAGGGATATACTGTGGTATCATTTTCATGGGTTTCGCTCCTTCAGCATCAATATCTTCTGTTCCTAGAGCTTCTTCTGCCTCGAGGTCCACTACTTTCTCGGGTTGCTTATCTTTCTTCTGCTTCTGTGTTTCAGAATGCTTTATAGGGGATGCGTGCACCGGAACTTGGCTTTTTCTACTTGTCCTTCGCAGATTGCTTTGATTTTGTAGATTGGCTATCATTGGTAGGGGTAGGCTTTGACCTAGGAAACCTCGACATCATAGGCACAATAGCCGGAGCTTCCATATTTATAACTTCTGAGGCAACTGTTTTGGAGACAACATCGCCCGTACTCAAAGTTTCAACAGGACTTGGTGCAGACATTTTGTAAAGAATAAACTTCTGGTTTATCACTGGAAACTCAAAAAATGCAAGGCTCGCAATGAAATCCTCCCAAAATGCTCAACTCATAGGCGATAGACAATGAAATTCACTAACAATTATGAGAGCGTAAATTGTTCTCTGTTAGACTGGCACGCATAATTTATAGGGATTTTTGAATTCAAATCCGACCATTCCGCCCAATTTATAATAATAAATGTTGTTTTGGCGATAGATCTTCAAATATTTTTGCCTTAAATTCCGCCATCCCACTCCACTTAACCATCTTCTAGCCGTCAAGTCATGAACAGTAACTGCACTGATCACTTTCCTTCTATGTTGTGCGACACCTTCCCCCATGGCACAGCTTCCTGAGCGCAGCTTCCTGGATTGTGTCTATCATTCTCCATGCAGCCTCCTCACTGCCTTGTCCTCCAAGCTGGGCAGTGTAGTTTATAGTCCCGCGCTCCCTTGCAACTGCCTGGAGCACTAAGACTATCCTGTTGTCATATAGTCATTGTGTAGGATCCCCTATATACAATTTCAACCTACTCCCATTCACTCTTCCTGAGAAGGGTTCCCCATTCAGCTTTGCAAGCTGAACTATGCCTCCATCTGTAATTTCTTTGACAATATATGGACCTAACCAATGCATATGGAAATTACCAAGAAATTTAGTGAATTTACTATCATATAACAGGACAAAATCGTTTACCTTGAATGTGTGAATCTTAATGTCGCAATCATGCCACGGTTTTTCACGTTCATTTTATACTTGTTGATAAAATGTTACAAAAAATCGATCTTCTTCGAGCTCTATCAGTTGCGCGAGTTGTGCCTCCAAGGCCTCGTGAGTTGTGATCTGCCATATCTGTCAGGGCTGCTATGTGCAAACTAGACGCAATGTACTCCATAGGCATTACAACTTCGAACCCATAGACTAGTCTGAAGGGCGTTTTCCCTGTCAGCTTCTTACAAGTAGTCCTATAATCCCATAGTACTGCAGGTACGCGCACATCCCAGTCATTTCGATGTGTGTTGCAGATCTTCGTCAGCACTTTCTCCAAAATCTTATTGAAGTCTTCAATAATTCCATTGGCTTGTGGATGATACGGTGTACTCTTCTGATGGTATACCTTGAATTCTTCAGTCAATGCGCTGATCATTTCGTTCAAAAATTGCATACCACTGTCACTCATCAACACTTTCAGGCAGCCAAATCTGGTTAAGACATACTCAAACAAAAACTTTGTTGTCGTAGCCCCTGTACAATCCTTAACCGGCTATGATTCCACCCATTTGATTAAATATTCCATCATAGTGATGATATAGCATGCACCTGTTTTCTTTTCCGAGGGCTGAATTGGCCCAATGAAATCAATCTCCCATTTCTACAACAGCTGCAAAGATACTTGAGGATGTAATGGAAATTCATCCCTTCACGATGGTCTGCCAGTTCTTTCACAAGCATTGCATGCCTTACAACACACCTTGGAATCCTTGTGCAATTTATGCCACCATAGACCCGCGCGCAAAATATTTTGCATGGTTTCCTTACTTGCATAATGACCTCCCATAGCTCCCCCATGAGCTTCAACGAGAATTCTATCCCACTCAAAATCTGGCACATATCTTCGCACTATTTTATTTATACCCATCTTATACAAAGGTCTTGCAATAACTAAAAAAAATTCCTCGCGCACTACTGATTCCTTCTTTTGCTGACTTCTATATCCTTTAGATGCCATCCTCGTAGCCTAGAAGTGAATAATATCAGTAAAATGATTATCTTCTATGGTCAATGCAAAGAGATGTCAATCTAGCAACCCTTCCTCTAGATTATTAGGCTCCTCTCCTATTTCGATCCTAGACAGATGGTCAGGTCCTACATTTAACCTCTCTGGCTTCACAATGACTTCAAGTCATATTCTTGAAATAATAGCAACCATTTGTAGATCTCCCCCCCAACACAAGCTTATTGACTAGGTATTTCAAGGCACAATTATCTGTCTACATCTTGAAATTCCCTCCTAACAGATAATGCCTAAATTTTTACAACACGTATGCCATGGCCAATACTTCACGGTTAATCATTGAATAATTCTTCTTGGCCTTCGACAATTTCCTACTTGCGAAGGCTATAGGATGGTCCATTTCTCCTTCATCAGCTTGTGTTAGCTCTCCACCCAACGCAATGCAAGAGGCATCCACATGTACATGAAACTCCTTTTTCCAATCAAGGAATACTAAGATCAGTGCAGTGACCATCTTTTCTTTCAATACATCTAAGTTGTGCTAAAATTCTTCCTCCCAATAGAATGTCGTGTCCTTCTTCAGCAGTTTCTCCATGGGCGCAGTAATTTGAGAATAATCTTTGATAAATTTTCTATAATATCTCGTATTTCCCAACATCGCGCATAGTTGCTTAACATTCCTCGGGGCCTCAAAATTCACAATTACCGCAATCTTTGCAGGGTCCCCAATCAATCCTTCCTTGCATACCATGTGACCCAACAAAATCCCAAAGGGAACATAAAATATGCATTTCTTCAAGTTCAGTGTGATCTGGTATCTGCGACACATATCCAACATTAGGCGTAGACTTGCTACATGGCGCTTTACTAATCCAAACACCGTCTAGTCATCAAAGTATACTTCTAGGAACTTATGAATGAGTTCCTTGAACGTTGCTATAACTATGAGAGAAAATATTGCAGGTGCATTCTTGATTCCAAACGACATCACATTGTACTAGAAACAACCCCACTTTGTTGCGAGGTCATTTTTCTCCTATCTTTTGTCATGATCTTGATCTAATGATACCTTGAAAATCCATCAGTAAAGGAATTGGCCTCCTGTCCTCCAACATTGTCTAACACTTCATCCATAAATGGTGTTGGGAATGGGTCGTGAACACACGCATCATTAAGTTTCCGCAGATCTACACAAATCCTTATTTCACCCTTTTTGTTTCTTCTCTTGGACCACCATCAGGCTCACCTAATCAGATTCTTCAACCAGTTCTATGATTCCTGCCTCCAACATCTTATCCAACTCTTTGCGAACCTTTTCCTTGTATTTAGGATTAAGGTGATACAACCTATCTCTAATAAGCTTCACATCCGGCTTCAGAGTGATCTTCATAACGCCCAAATCACTAACTATGCCCTTCAAATCCGAAATCTTGGTAGGGAAGAGATCTTGGTATTTGTGGAGTAACTCAGCGGCTTTATCCACAGTAGCATCGTCCCAATAATCTCCAATTTTCGTGAACTTTGGTTCTGCTTCAGTGCCAATGTTTACTTGCTTGGTCTTCAACAACGCAGAGATTTTTGGGTTTTCTATTTGTGGGCCTTCGACTTCACGATGCCCTTCTGCCTCTAGAATATCAATGTTTCTCGAATCTACATCCTCCTTTTCAGCGATCACATTATAGCATTCTAGCGCATGGCACAGCTGGGTGCTCCAATCTGCCTGGATCCATTCCATGGGTTCTTGTGGCATTCTGAAGATAACTTCCTTAGTCTTTTGTATAGCTTCATCGATGCTTGTGAAGACGTCTTCAAAGCTGAAGGTTAATAAGAACCCTTCCCTCAATATACCTCACTCTGCGGTGTCATGCCGGAGCTCTGTTTCCAAATACCAGTTCATGGGAATTGTATCCAAAGTATGGAAAAATATGTGTACCCACTTTGGATGTGGTTCTGTCCTCCATTCTTTAGTCCATTTTTCTAGGTGATCGTGTGGATCGTCACTTCCATTATATTTCTCAGTCATTCTAGTGTTAACACACCCATACTACAACTTCATCATTCTTTTGTAACCTCGCCATCCAGCAAAGCTATCCTTATGTGTTCCACACCATCATGTAGGCGGAGTGCACAGTGCCAACTCTAATGCTTGGAAGCAGTGATCCTCAGGGACTCCGTGCTCAAATTCATCCAAAAACAGATTTATGCCAATTAAACCATTGTAATAGGGTAATTTCCTTACCTCTAACGAAACACAAAGTAATGAATTTGTCATCATATTGCATCGTAGTGTAGATACTTCATGCAAGCGATTCTTCCAATTCTCTAATTCCTCATCTGAGTTAGAGGTGTGGGAACTCTCTCGATCCCATGAAATCCTCCCATATTTTGTTGGAATGATCCATTGTTGATCCCGCGCTCTTATTTTGTAGATTTGATCTAGTTCATCATCACTTTCTTCACAATCACAGACTGGTTCAGTATAGCGTGCCTCTTCTGTAGGGTCCAATGGTATTACCACCCGAAGAGATTTTCTTTCAAATGACATTGTCCTCTTCTTCAAATTGATGACCCAATTCATATCAATGGCCGAGTCAATTCCTAGGAGCACAAGGTATGGATTATTATCATCGACGATATCTATAACCTCAAATTCGGCCATTGCGCTCACACCTTCTATATCAACGGTTACTCGATATAATCATCCCATGGGGATGATTTTCTACTGGTTCACCATTCTAAGCTAAATTGAAGACCACTACTGTGTCGGTCTCCCCATTCTTTCCCATGTTTGTTTTTGTAAGATGTTCGCATCAGACCCCAGATCCAAGATGACCTCGTCCATCTCATAATCACCTATTTGTGCTGTGAGCCTCATCTCGCACCTCATTCGTGCCTTATGTTTTCAAATATTTCTGACCACCTGGTGTCCATCATGGACCTTCTCTTTCCTCGCGCATTTGTTTATTAATTCCTGCAGTATTTCCACAACTTTGTTATAGCACAACAGTTTTATTTAGGTCTCCAAAAACATAGTAAGTACAGAGGGATCAACCTTTGCAAGTGCACTGGTTTTTTACACCTTGCCCTAACTTTCTGAGGTGGACGCCTCAACGAAGCTTTTCTTTGCTTCCATAAAAGTTTCCTTATGATGATTTAGATCAAAGCCGACTTCCTTCTCTAGGGCCTTATGGACGCATCCATCCTCTTCAGGTTGTTTACCTTTATCATCGCCAGTTGTTATTCCACTTCTCAGCACTATATTCACACTTTGATCTTCCTCGTAGGGCTCAGCTCTCATCATCTGTAAGTTCTGCGTAGGCTTCACTTTATTCTATTGCATTTTAGCTATCAGCACTGGGCACTCTTCTACAGTATGGTCAAACTGGTCATAGTATTGGCATGACGGGTGTGTCTAATTCTAACATTCTCGCCTGTAGTGCTCTGGTTGTTTGCAGTTGTAGCAGATAATCTAACTGTGACCTCTACCAGGTCCTCCTCCTCGGCCCCGTCTATGTCCCTAATAACCTTCGCGCACTCCTCCAACACCCTGCTTTGGAGGCTGAGTTTCTGCTTGCATCCGGTATGTAGGTGTTCTTTCCATCATCATCTCATAGCTGTGACATTGGTGCTCATCGTGGCCCACCGATTTGCAGAAGTTACATAACAACTGGTGGGGTGTCTGTACAAACTTTTGAAGTAAATGAAAATTATCTGTTGCATGTTGTCTAGCAACCTAACAAATAATGCACCATAGTGCAACCCCCACGCTCGGCCCTATTGGGGCTTCTGGATTCAGGGGAATTGGTCCCCCTCCTGTAATGTAATTCACGTATATGGGACAATGGTCTTTATCGTGCCCTTGGCTCTTGCATTTCAGACACCAAACTTCTGTGCACACTTCTGGTTTAGTCTCCTTATCTTTCTTCAAACTCTGTAGTTCTAGGTGTAGGCTCTGTAACTGAGAGTGGATCTGTTGTACACCCAAGATCGCATCCTGAATAAGTTATGCATGCACCTCATCATGATTTCCAAGGCTTCTTCCTGTGTTCCTATCTTTTGTTGTGACAGAGAAATTCTCAAGTGGCGCAAAAGCGAAGCTATAAACCATTCGCGATGCTGACTATCTATGAGTTGCATGTTAGCTTCACGAATCTGACACTTCAACCTTTGATCTAATTCCCAAGGTGTCTCATTGACCCTCATCATGATTTCTTGGAATCCAATTACTGTTTGGGAGTCATACTTAGGCTTACTAAACTCCTTGTTTAAAGTTGCCTTAGTCTCTCCTAGCGATGCAAGAGGATTATCAGAACAATACTTAATATACCAAGTTAGTGCGCAATCCTACAGAGCGGTAACCAACTGTGCCCTCTTTATATTTCATCAGTAATCTGTTGCACTGTCCACACAACATTCACGACAAAACAAAACTACTCTCTATCTTCACTCCCTATGCCCTTGAAAATCAGCAGCCTCATTGCATTTTCCATGTTGAATGGTGGTAGTGGAGATGGAGGTGTGGGCGAAGGTGTATGCACTAGGGGTGGAGGCGGAGGTGGATTGGATGGATTATGTGTTCACGGAAAACCCTACGTTATCAACTAGACAACATTTCGCGATGAAGCCTGCACCATTCCTTCATCATTGCTTGAAGGAGGTCCAATTAATGGACTATATTCTCGACCTAACCTCTCATGATTTCTAAAGAGTCTTCCGCTTCACGTAGCTCCGAACATCAAAGCAATGGCATCACCCATTTTTCACATAACAACATTCTAATCCAAGTATTCAATGATCTTAAATACTTACCTCGCAGTCCTTTGAAAAATCGTCGCTCTGCTTCACTATAGCTAACTGAGGTATCAACTGAAAATTTTGTAACAAATCCTCCCAGAATTCGAGCGAGCCAATGATCGACAACCCGTGTGATCTTTCTTTCAAACGTTTCTAGTTGTTGCACTAATTTTGGAGTCCACACTATAGGACTATCGAGCTTCCACCTTCCTTGACTATCTGTTAATTTAACTAACCACTCATACAGTTCAATGGGAAAAGTGCAAAAGAAGATCTCATGTATCTCTATATACAGATACTTGTTCAACCACTCTTCCTTTGACAGGTGCAGATTCCTATTTTCTTGCATTGTGAACTCATGAATCTTCTGATCCAACCACTTTTCAATTTCTTTCTTGGTTGGATTCCAATGATGCAACATCACACCTCTCTTTCAAGTAGATCCCAATCCTGGTAATGGAACCATTTGTTGACTTAGGGGGTCCTGACCCAGGTTCAGAGTTAGCCACGCCAACTAATAAAAACCTACACTACTAGCCCTTTCAACAACAACCTGCATAGCATAGGCTACAATCTCACCCGAAGCAGTATCTGGGGATGCAAGAACCAAGTTTCTGCATCCAGAGACTAGTGTGATGTCTTCGAGCGCCTCATATCTGCCTTCATGCAAATTGATACACTCTTAGGGCACACTGTTGCAACTCTGTTAAAATAGTATTAAGGCCTTCATGAAGGTCTACGATTAGTCCTTGCAGACATTTAACAGTCAGTTTGCCTACTAACGTGCATCGGAGAGCAGTCCTAAATTAGGGTTCACGTAGATTTACTTAAGTTATTAGTAAACGTCGGAGAATTCATCAGAGTCTTCACAAAAATACTTAGACATGCAGTGTGTACATCATTAACACTTATTCAAGAGAATCACGTAACTTTCAATCAATATTCCATAAAACACATCATATAGCATTAACAGAAATAAATAGAAATACGCAAGAATTCTTCGGAAACTATTTTTATTGTTCTTCAATTCAAGGTTACAGACTCAAAACTACCCTGCCCACACAACTCCAAGGGTCCGCACACTCAGCTGCAGACTCTACCTAGGCCTCTACGCACTCAGCTGCAGAGCCTTTCTTCTATCTTACCCACTTCTCTTCACTATCATTTCCCTTCTCCCTATTCATCAATTATGCCTTAGACTCTCTAAGACACCTATTTATAGCCTTTTTCATACAATGCCATGGTGTGCGGACCATGGGTAAATATCAAAACCGACTCAAACTTTTCATAAAACAAGGGGCTAAACTCCTTTGACTCCTATTCATCTACGCGCTCCGAATGCACAAATCGTGGAGACTTTACATTATTTTACAAAACTGTATCAAAACTTGGGTTATTTTAACCCCAAACTAACCTAGGGGACCCCATCCCAACACAAGATCTAGATGCGTTGAAGATACATCTATGATTTGGAAGTGTTGGAGTCTCTGCTTATAGTAGGTTCCTGATGATACGTCCATGATTTGGAAGTGTTGGAGTCTCTACTTATATTAGGTGTGTAACGATCTTCTTGATATTTGTTCTTCTAGAAACATCTAAGCATAACACATGAAAACATAAAAGGAAAAAGGAAAAAGGAATCTGTGTGCCCGAGATGAAAAATGGAACCAACAAACTGTAGGCCCAAAAACTGAAACGTTTGCATACAGAAAACCTTCCACCCATCCTAAAGCATGTGGATATTAATAAACCCAATGTTATATCCCCATTAATGCCCAGGGCAACATATGCCATCCATTGCATAATGTACTTAAATAAATCTACTGGTTGGTATATATTTCCCCCTCACATTAATTGGGCTATAACATTGGATTTATTGATTGCCAAGAGACATAACTCAGACTTATTCATAGCCCATAATGAATAATGCCAATTATATTCATTTCTCCTTTTTCTAATTTTGTATTTAACTTGAGAACAATATTATTAATGTGCAAATTTACTTTTATTATCAATTACGACATTCTTAAAATTTTAGAATTAGTGAAGGATTCTATGTCTTTTGTTCATAACACAATTACTTTAACCTAAATGTTTAAGGTAATTATAGTTAATTAATGAATAAGAAATACTTTGGTGATAATATATAATTTTAAGAATTACATGTTATTATTTGAGTTGTTATGTGGATCACAGGTATAATTCAAGTTTAAGCTTGTGTTTATATACTTATTCATGAATGTATTGTCAATTAAATATATGTTGTATCGAAAGTATGCAGCATGTGTTGTCCTTGGATGAGGAATTAAATTTTTCATCCAAAGAGTGCTCCCACTCGAAATTTGGGTAAATTCGTAGGGAGATAAGTTGAAAATACTAGTTGAAAGATTTGTTATTTTTCTATTTGTTAATATTTTTAATTTTTTACCCCAAAAATGGTGAATCATCCCCAATGGTTGATATCATCATCTTGAATTATATTGGTTCTTATAAAGTTGATTTTGGTTGTACATTTTTGTTGTAAGGTCCATTTTAGACCTCAAAATTTCTCTAATGCCTCCGGCATTAATTATTATCCACAAATAGTTATTGGATCAACAGTTAGGGTGGATAAGTTAGATGATATGGTTTCCATGGTTATGTTTGCCACCAAACAATATAATAGTCAAACATGGTCAAAGAAAGTCAAATATGATTGAGGAGGGTTTCCATAGTTGAACATGGTCAACTATTGTCATCTATTCTCTACATAGGAAACCATAATCTATGATAGAAAAATATGGTTAATTATGGTAATCTATTCTTAACATGGGAAACCATAATTTATCATAGAAAAATATAGTCAATCATGGCCAATTTTTTCAACCCATGTTCACCCATGGTCAACATGGTCAAACCATAGGCATCCTACTTAATGAGAGTCAGCCATGGTCAACCATCCTCGAGCATGATCAAACATGGGAAATCACGGTCAGCCATTGTCTACTAATATTCCCCACTCACACCACTAGTCAACTAGCACAACCACATTAGTAAATGTGGTTGATATACTCGAATGCATTTTCCACCTTTTGCACACCAATAAGCATATGAAAATGACACAGATTGGGGTATTTCAACCACATTTACTAATGTGGTTGTGCTAGTTTCCACCTTTTGTACACCAATGGGCCTATGAAAATGGCATTGATTGGTGTATATCAACCACATTTACTAATGTGGTTGTGCTAATTATATTGTTTACTACAACAATGCAGATACACCAATTTTGTATAATTAATAAATATGTCGTTGTCAAATTATTAACAACAATGACCATGCCTGTGAAGTCTATTGATTGAATATTGACTTTGATGAGATATCAATCAACAAAGTACTCACTAATACATAAAGGGGGGTTTTAAGACACTATTTAAGATAGTTTTTTAGTAAAGTGTCTTCACTTAGACAAAAAAAAAAAAAAAAAACTTGTAAATTGTCTTTAAGTGAGTGCCTCAATAAATTGTCTCTATAAAGACAATATTGATTACAAGTATTATTCGCTCTTAAAAGAAAAATCATTTTTGCCTCTCTAGAGACTATAGGTACGTTTTGAAACATATTGTTTCTACAAAGATAATATGTCTTTAATCCTAGTTATTATCTCTCAAGACAATGAAAAATTCTCTTTAGAAACAAAATATAGAATGAAAATATTTTTGTTTCTTTAGTGATTAATTCATGTTAGGGCATGATGGAACCTCGTGCATGCAAGACAAGTGCTCTTCCATTGAGCTATCACCCTTTAAAGAAATGTGTTAACTCATCCAACACATTTTCTATTAGATGTTTAATAAACTTTCTAAGGTTCCAACCTTCATGTGGTCATTAGGAACATAATAACACCAATATCTATGCATTTACAAAGAAATACATACGCAGATCAAAACCACATGCATGAAATGCATTTCCATCATGATCATAAAAAATATTAACAATGATGCAATGAAATTTAAAAGATAAACTTACATATATATTCTAGATAGCCATCAACTCTTGGCCAATATGAACTACATTTTTCTTTTTTCCATCTTTCTTCAACCTGAAACCTTGTAATATATTTAATACTATAACACTCTCCATTCACAAATTACTCAACTTTAGAGAATGGAATTAGAGAAACATGATCAACATTTTGAGACAAATCCTCCACCTTAAGCCATGTAAGGTGGGATGAAAATAACTTTTTAGTGAATGGCTCTTGCACTAGGAGTGTAAGAATATCATCCCATCTTTTCATCTGCATATAAAATATCAAGTGTTACATTAAAAATAAAGACTGGTGAAAATCTCACTAGTACAAGTCACCGTGAACTTCTTGCACAAAGACAACAACAAGACTAAACCACAATAGTGATATAGTGTCATTAATCTACTTCCTAATACATCACCTTAACTTTTCAATTAACAAATTTATACTAACTTGTAACAGTTGTGCTTGCTTCTCAAGAACATAGCGATGTAGCCATGGACACATCTTAGTCGCATCCTCCATGAACTTTGATAGACTTGCACCATCCATTCTACTTTGATAGACTTGCATCATCCATTCTTGTTCTTGATGTCCTTTGGGATTTATATAAAGCCTAAAAATGAAGTTGTTGAATGGTGCATTGTCTAAAACTTTAGACTCATGCCTTGATTTTTCATTGTTAACAAGTATTAACCTATGCAGTTGGGCATTTTCCTCAGCTGGTGTATGAGGAATGTATAAATCATTGACCGGAAACATATGCCTCCCAAGGTAAAACCAATGACCTACATGAAAGGGGGAGAAGTATGATTATCATTAATGATTACATGACCTGACATCCATAAAGTATAAGAATTAAAATCAAGAAATGTAAAAATATTTACTCGTTTCTGCTTCCATACCATGTCTGCATCTAGACCTCTCTGATGGGGAATATGAAACCTTTCCTTAGCCGTGGTCTGCCTAGTACATATGAATGGAAATTTATAAAAAAAACGACAACGGTTGTGTAGGTTTATGTAACTAAATAACTTGGGCCAAAATATAGTAATACATAGATGATTCAACACACATATAATAACAGTGACATTATTAACTCCGTGCCTCATATAAAGTCAGGAGAAAGAAGGCATCAAAACAGGCCCAAAATAACAATGGAGGGTAAAAGAAAAGAAATATGTGCACGAATGGGTTGCAGGATAAGCGTGTAGTACAAAGTCATGCGAAAATATAATGCTTAAATACACTTATTAAAGATAAAAACCCTAGCTATGACATACGAACTGTAATAGTTCATAATCACAATTTTTTCCTAATAGATTATACGAGCAAAATATAAATTTAATAAATTAAAACTAACTAACCTGCCCACTATCACCAAATCCACGATGTTTTTGTTGCCATTCCCATTGTCCTCATCTTTGGAATCCATTTTCATACACAAATCCTCAAACTGAAAACCCACACCTGATGCAGAAGCGTCAAATCCTTCTTTGATAAATGGTAAGTATATAATCCCCTAATTTCCAAGTTATCCATTTCTTAAATAAAACCTTCACTATGCATGTGACTGCGTCTATCATTGATTTACCCTAACCCTAACCCTAAATCTATTACCCTTGTGGTGGAGATCACAACGAAATTCATCCTTTCATACCCATCTTTGAATCAATGAATATTATTCTATGCATGGGTATGAATTTAAAAGCTTCAGAGAACATGAACACTAGTTTAGCTTAAGCATGGCTATGATTAAATTAAAGAAAGGAATCAATATTATTCTATCATCGTAGAAGAAGTAGCAGAAGCATTATCTCTGAATCAATGGAGAGTATTATGTGAATGTGTATGATTACTAAAACTTCTGAGAACATGAACACTAGTTTAGCTTAAGTGTAGCTATTATTAAATTAAGAAAATTTAAGAATTATTATTCTATAATAATATAAGAAGTACCAGAATCAATCTCTTTTTATCAATGGAGTTTACTCTCTGAATGGGCATGGGTGGGTACGAATCCAAGGCTTTTTTAGAACATGAACATTACCTTAGCTTTAGCTCAGCTATTATACTTTTGAATACCTCAACTCTTGATAATGGAATTAGAGCAACATGATCAACATTTTGAGACAAACCTCCACCTCAAACCAAGTAAGGTCGGATGAAGAGAACATTGTATCGGATGGATCTTGCCCAGTAGTGTAAGAATATCATCCCATGTTGCCATCTGCATATAAAATTTCAAAAGTTGCAGTAAGAACAAAGACCCTCCACCTCAAACCAAGTAAGGTCGGATGAAGAGAACATTGTATCGGATGGATCTTGCCCAGTAGTGTTAGAATATCATCCCATGTTGCCATCTGCATATAAAATTTCAAAAGTTGCAGTAAGAACAAAGACTGGTGAAAAGCTCACTAGCTCAAAATACCATGAACTTCTTGCAAAAAGGAAACACCAAGGAAAAACAACAATAGTGATAGAGTGTCACATCTGCATATTTATTATATATCAGATTTATTTCTGCAGGAAAAAAACGAAATACATTCCCATGAAAATTATATAATAGAAAAATTTATTGATAGTTAGATAGTGGAGAAAAACAATAATATAAAACATTTGTGTACAATAAAGAAGTCTCAAATGAAAACATGTCTTATCTTAGTTTAAAAGACACAAGATGTTAAGAGTGAGGATTTTCACTCAACTGTAGTTGTGATTTCCATGGAAAAAAATAAAACAATAATGTGAAAGAAATAAACAATTATATCATAAATACATGACATTAATAGCATGGACACAATGTTTTTACCTTGGAAACCTTTATAAGAAACCAGCTAAGCTCATTCATGGCCCAATGATATTTACAATGGAGTCTTTACACTTTTAAATAGGTTACATTAAAAAAAATATGAATATTATGGATAAAATTAGATGTTATCAAAAACTCAAGCCAAAATAATGCCAACAATATATTGGCATTGACCTAATCAAATTTAAGAGAACCTCCTATTTGTGTGAAAAATATTTCATTAAAATTGTTTGTTTCATAGAGCCCTTGCACCCTAAGGAAGTAAGAATGGTCTTTTTTATGTTAATAGATGAAATAACATTTTTCACTGGAATCTAACTATGCAATTTCAAGCAAGATTGTGGTTTTTTTGTTGTTTTAAATACATTTTTGAATGCATAAATAGATTCAACACCCTAAAAAACCGGGGTAATCAAATTCTGTAAATTAAACAAAGTAAAATCAAATTTTTAAAAATATCTATGGAATTTTGGTTAAAACTAATTAAAAAAAATACCATAAAAAAGACCATTTTGTATATTAGTTAAAATATGCCTTAAAAATAGTGACTCAAAATTCTCCTTTTATTGGGCACAACTTAATCAATATGTGCTTGCGCTCTTCAACAACTTAATATCCATCACAATCATCAATGTCATAACCACTGTCCTTTGTTGGTTGATGGTTGGTGATGTCAAACTTAACTTAAATTTTATGAAACCTTAAGCTAGATTTTGGATGAACCTGGTCCAAAAAATGTTAAAAAATTAAAATAATTTGAGTATTTTATTTTGCTTTTTAGCATAGAGGTGCTAATTGAGTGTGGTAGAGATGTAGTAATGTATTATTTAACATTTGCTCTCTCTTAATAAAATAAAATAAAAACATACAATTAATAATTATATTGTAATTATAATTATAGTTAATTAATAATTAACAATCTTAGAGAAAGATGAAATATCTTAAAAAAATTATTTTTATTTTCAATATTTTATTGAAAAATT
This sequence comes from Pinus taeda, assembly GCA_000404065.3. Lineage (NCBI taxonomy): Eukaryota > Viridiplantae > Streptophyta > Pinopsida > Pinales > Pinaceae > Pinus > Pinus taeda. The sequence continues at coordinate 50,598 of APFE031208399.1, forward strand.
AACATATTCACAATCTTTACTCAGGAGGCTACGTGAGATTGTGGATGTTCGGAAATTTTCTCCTTTGGATTCAGTTGGGGTGCACCCTGGCCGTGGAAATTTCTTCCATTGGAGTGGTTAGGGATGCACGATGGCTGTGGGTGTGGTTTGTCGTAGAACTTTAACACTGGTGGTGGATTCGGGTTAACAGAACGGTCGGGTTATAGAGTAGGGTTATATAGGATTTTGTTTAATTAATTATTTTGGTAGTGTTGAGATTAGGGCAGATATTTGATTGGCAATTTTAGTATTAAGTAAATGTTTTATAAAGTGGTTATGGTTATTTTTTTGTATTTATGTGGTATATATTTGCCTTATCTTTTTTTTATTTATGTGGTATATATTTGATGGGCAATTTTAAGTGTTAAGTAAATGTTTTGTAAATGTTTTATAGAGTTGCTTTGGTTTTTTTTTTAATTTTGGTAGTGAATATAAAGATTTTTTTTTATTAATATAAGTTTTATGCTGGTAAATTTTTCAATTGTGATTTGATAATAAAATATGTTTTAATTAGTAATATTACTCAGACTTTATGTTTCTGTGATTCATGATATTGTTCAAATTTTTTTGAAAAATCACATTGAGAACAAAGGGAAGATCTGAACAACATTATAGATGTATATGTTTTATATTATTTTAGAAAAAAAAATAATGCTCATTTCCACTATTAAGCTAGCTAATGATTTGATGCAATTATGTTGGTAATTTTTTTTTAATGTAATTTCAGATATTTTACATATTATACTAAACATTGAAAAGTTTTCAAGTAAATTGGTCAAAGAATCTATTTAGTATTCAATGTGATGAGTTGGGTTGAAAGAGGACTTTATAAATAATAAAACGAGGTTGAACCCATTTTTAAATAGGAATTTGGGAGAATTCTAACCTTTCAAGTAACAATAATATGCAGGGGATGCATTTTGAAAAAAATCACTATGGAAGAAGAATAAGGCTTTCCTAGAGAGGCTAACACCTAAGAGACTCAAACTCAATCGTGTTTAGATTGAAATATGAATGTATCTAAGGCATGATAGCATTGGAAACGACAAAAATAGATTTTTTTTCTAATCAAACAAATGAATAAATCCGTGTTATAAAAACTGAGATCTATCATGAGTGTGTGAACATTAAAAAATCACATAAAACTTTCAAAATGAAAAGAAAAGCCACTATTTCACCCACATAAACATTGTAAAAACTGAGATCTATCACGAGTGTGCCAACACTAAAGAAATTACATAAAACATTCAAAATGAAAAAAAATCCACTATTTCACCCACATAAACAAGAAAAGTTAGTTAATGTTTTATATAGAATACCTATAGCCCATGGGTATGGAGATATCATGTGCGCTGCGAACATTAAAGTTCAAGCTTTAGTGCTCATGCGTTACTTTTAAGATTAAATATGTACAATGCTGAATTTTAATAAGTACAAAAAACCATCATAGATAAATCTATGCTTATCTTAAAATCTTGACATTATTGGAGCATTCTTTGCCTTGAAATCTGATCTGAGAGTATTAGTATTGTGGGTGTCCCTTATTGGGATACTCATCTTGGAGTGGCACCCACCAAGATCACTAACTTCTTTTGTTTTTTTCCGCAATTTATTTAAGATTTAAATCATGGCTTGGAAGATTAAGCAAGCATCATTAGTGAGGCGTAGATTTTCAGAATAGGCTTATTCTGTCCGCCCTTCTTCTGTCAACCCTTGTTTCCTCGGCAACGATTGTCGTCGTCCTTTACGAGTTCGTGCAGCAGTATCAACAAGAACGCAATTCGGTACTAGACAACTGTCTTCAAGATGGAGGATTGACGAGGAGTAGGCGATTCATGGTGTCCAACTATAGAGGAGGGTTCGCGGTATCTGGACATCGTACGGACTCGTCGTATTGGTGGCTACTACGATGTGCATTTATGCTCATTTTCTTAGTTTTCTCAGCATGCATCTTCGTCACCTGGACCCATCTCCGATGCCTATCACATTTCCAGTTTGTCTAGTTTTGTGGAGTCAATGTATACGTCATCACATTTCCAGTTTGTCTACTTTTGTGGAGTCAATGTATACGTCTTGTCGTTCGAATCGGTATTAGGGTTTTTACTACTTCCTAAATATATGTTGGTATTAGGGTTTTTACTACTTCCTTAATATATGTGAAGTATGTATGTTTCACGTTTTTCTTAAATATAAAGAAAAAGTGGGCTCCTGGGTTACCTGAAATGGTCATTTTTGCAGATGTTTTCTCGTTATTTCTGACAGAGATTTGACGAATAAACAAAATGATGGCCCCTCTTTGAAGAGGGGAATGGCCCTTCTTTTAAACTACGTCTAAAATAAATTCTATTTTGGATTAGATATGTACCTACCTTTTCTGTTTTGTTTGCATTATAACGAAAATTGTATTCCATATGTATCCAAGTTTACTGGGATTTATTGCTTTAATAAATATAAAAAA
>APFE031208399.1:63999-81193 GCA_000404065.3 Pinus taeda
CGAGGAAGCTGTGGAGGATCCCGCATGGGTAGACGCCATGGTGGAAGAGTATGATTCTATTGTCAGAAACAGTGCATGGGAGATTGTTCCTAGACCAGAAGGGAAGTCAGTGGTGGGTTTGAGATGGATCTACAAAGTGATGCAGATGGGGTGGCACATTCATCAGTTGGATGTGAAGACTGCGTTCCTTCCTAAAGGTTGGAGGAAGGAGGATGCTACTTCAGTGGAGGTAGTGGATGCCACTGGTTACCAGCAGTTGGTGGAGTCACATGTGTGTAGGCTCAAGAGAGGCACATCGGGATATGGATTGGATGAAGTGAAGCTATGTGGCTTCATGGATGCAGATTGGGCAGGGAGCTCAAGAGGCCGAGTATATGGCAGCAAGGGCATCAGGTACCATCATATCAGAGATTGTGTGCAGCGGAGGATCATGTTACTTTCGTACATTCCAACGGAGGATCAGGATGCTGATATTCTGACGAAGGCTCTCACCAGGAGCAAATTCGAGTACCACCGAGGCAGGATAGGGGTTGCTGATAATCCATATCTTGTCGAGAGCGAGTGTTGAGATTGCAACAAGATGATGGAGCTTAGTGAAAAGAGTCGCCTTCACTAAGTGGGCCCGCAGGCTATTTTTGGCGCAAGTCTATTTTTAGACTATGTCTATTTTTAGACATATGGATCATGTCTATGGATTGCAGGTTGCTGTTTATGGATGATTGATCAATTTGGAAAAATAGATGGACTTCTATTTTTGATGAAAGTGTGAGTGATCAAGTCTATTTTTAGACTGGCTGTCAAAAATAGAAAAGTCAAATATTATTATCTCACAATAATATTTGAACTATAAACTTAATCTTATTCTCTTGGAGCACTTCAGTTTGAGCTACAGAGGTGGCACATGCAGCTGTCAGAAGGAAATACGCTTTTTTTATGAGTCAGTTGAGTTGTTGCATGCATGACTTCAGTTAGAACTCAATCAGTTGAGTTTGGTGGAGTTGATTGTGGAGTTGATGGAGTTGTGTTCAGTTTAGCTTTGTTAAACTGGTTGTATTTAGTCTAACTGGCAACTAGACTAGAGATGAGTTGGGTGAATTAGTTATTGATTAATTCACAAGTTATTAACTCATAATACAACTAATGAATACATCAGTTAACTCAGTTGCATGTCAGTGCATGTTCAGTTCAACAGGGACAGATGTTAGAGAATCAGATTGCTATCAGTTGTGACTATAGTTGTGCATCAGATCTTGCACAATCAAGGGATTGAGTATGCCAATGAGTTTGCCCACATTGTAGCTTGTGCTCATGTGATTTAGCCAAAGAAATAGTGGTTGCCTTGGAATTATCATCAGTTCTTGAGCAGGTATTGAGCAGCGAAGGCAGGCAAGCAGCGACGGAGATTTGAGCCAGTGATTGATTCAGATCTGAGTTGTATTGTGTGTAACAGAGGTGGAGATACTTGTGAGAAGTATTATGCTGTGTAATGTTACATGACTCAATCATTAATATACAGATAGTTGTGGTTTTTAGCGAGATGCTTTCCCCCGGATACATACTGTGTTAATGTGTGAATGCTCTTGATGTTTTATTGTTATTGATGCTGCTATATTGATGATCAACGTAGAGGAGCTTATGTATTGTGTATGTTTTCCGCAATAGTACATGATCAGGATAATCTCTGTTGAATATGTGTTAAATTATTCAAAATTTCTACATCCCAGGCAAAGTTTCCTAGTGCCTGCGCAGATTTGACGCAGGGGTTTCATGGAGCCCATTCAGAGCTAGTTTTAGAGCTAGTTCAGTGCCAGGTGAGTAAAAATTTGTCTCACTAATTTTTGTGGCCAGTTTTCCTGTAATGAATATCCAGTTTGGACATCCAGTTGTACTCAAAAATTTTCTCACTATTGCATAATAATAAAACCCTCAAGTGCTGCACTAGTTTTCCCGAGTTGGGTTTTTCCGAGGACATTTGTCCAAAAATAACTGTGTTAATTTTTATGTGTTTGCTAGCATTTCTTAGTTTCCAATGCTATTTTCTTCCGTAGTTTAGTTGTGAAGATTGCAGTGTGATATATTTGGTATTTGTTGTAGCAGATAAATTGTTAAATAATTAACAATTAGAAAAATAAATTCCAGTTGCTACAATATGATTTTAGTTTTTGAAATTTTCATAGCTCAAGCAGACTCCGAGGGCATGGTATGGTTGGATTAACATCTACTTTCACTAGATGGGATTTGTCAAGAGTGACTCAGATCCCAACCTTTACTATTTGATGGTAGAGGGTGAGACACTCATGCTAGTGTTGTATGTGGATGACCTCTTCTTGACAGGGTCATGAGGGCTCATAGAGGACTAAAGGGGAACCTGGCAGTGGAATTTACATGAAGGATTTGGGGTTGATGCATTACTTCCAAGGCTATAAGTATGTTGGAATGAAGGGGAAATATTTTTTGGTCAACGTAGATATGCTATAGAGATCCTGAAAAGATTCAGGATGCAAGACTGTAGACAAATTTCCATGCCTATGATTACGAAATGGAGGAATATCAATGCTTTAGAGGACGAGGATGTTGGCCCCACCTTGTATAGACAACTTATCGATTATCTCATGTATTTGGTCAACACTAGGCTAGATATTTGCTTCATGTTCAACACTCTCAGTCAATTTATGGTGGGACCGAAGAGAGTGCATTGGACAACAGTGAGGCACATTTTGAGGTACTTGTGTGACACGATTGAGTATCGGTTGAGAGATACTCGAGATGATGGTATTAGGTTATGTGGATTCACAGATGAAAATTGGGAAGACTATTCATTGGACAGGAAGAGCACATTAGGGTGTTGCTTAAATGTTGGATCAGGGGTTGTTTCTTATTGCAACAGGAAGCAAAAGTCAGTAACACTAATATTTGCAGAAGCAACGTATATGGAAGCGTGCACAACCACGTGTGAAGCTATATGGCTTCAAAACCTACTGGTGAGCCTGTTCAGTCAGAGGTTGGAGGCAACTAGTATCTATTGTGATATACTACAGCGACAACATGTTCCCACCAAAGAGCAAGTTACATATATACTCACAAAATCTCTAGGGAGAACTAAGTTCGTTTATTTCAAAGAAAAAATGGTTATAGTGTAGAAACCTTTTCAGTAGCAAATGGATTAGTGTTTAGTTTGGCGCAGTCAGATTCTCAGGCATAGTTACAGAACTAATTGGAGTTAGCTACTTGAGGGGCGTACAACTAATCTAGGCACAAACATTTACTTAGTAGATAGAGAAGAGACTAGTTACAGTCAAAGACTCAGGAGACAATTGCAGAGCCAGTACATAGACATAGTAGATTCAGAGTTTGGTTCTTAGTTACAGTAGTTGCAACAACAACAACAACATGAGATCAATTGCAATGTACAGCAGGGTTAGGAACAGTGCAGGATGGCACAATGAAGTGTCACCAGTAGCGCATATGTAGGATGGTTCAACTACAGAATTGGTGGGGTGGCTTGGTGGAAAGTTTCAAGATGTCATAGATATCAACAACCAGCAGTGTGAGGGAAGATGTTATGGGAGAGAACACCTTCCTTGCTAAGAGGGAGTGTTAGTTTTTGTAGCATCTGATGGGTGTTATAGTCTTGACTTGTATTAGAGGATAAGAACATGAGATCTTCAAAACCTAGAAAATTTTTCGCGAGATAATCTTGTGAAACGCCTTAATTAAATTAATCAACCATCATTTAAATTTTTCCGAAGTCTAACTTAGGAAAACTGGTTATTTAATAGAAATTAAATAAGGAAATGTGAGAATGCTCTAGAAACTCACACAAATTGAGTTTGAGATGATATTAGCCATTGATGGGGATCTAATCATATTTGTTGGTTCACCAACAAGAGATTATAAGAGCAGGAATATGGGGATGGAGAAGACAACACATCGAGTGAGAGGGATATTAAGTCCGATAGAATTTCCTAGAGAGTAGAGATTCAGCTAGGGAAGAATTTGAGCTAGTGATTGAGTGGAAGAAATTGAGGAATAACAATAGAGATTCTAGAGGAGATTTCCAGTTCTAGAAGAGGCAACAAAGAGAGGTCGAGTAATTCCACAGGAGGATACACAGGGGCTTGCGCAAAGCCTCTAAGAGGCATTTTGATTCAGTTGAGCAAGAGATCGATTCAGATGCTAGAGGCTGCGATTTTCACCATAAGACCAAGTGAATCATTTCTAGAGGCATTAGCAGGAAGGACGTCCAATTCAGAGACCGATCCAAGCAATGTATGTGAGAGACTATGTAGAGGGTGACACAGAGATATCTAGGGGCTAGCTTCTGAGGCCAAATCAGGCCAGGATTAGTTGTGGAGAGAGAAATTCTCTTAGATAATTTTTCTAGTGATTTCTCAGGAGAGGATTGCCCGTTTGTTATCTATATATTGTACTCGGATTTTTGCTGCTGAATAATAATAATAAATCCCTCATCTGCTGCACTAGTTTTCCCACAATGGGTTTTTTCGGGGATATTTGTCCAAAAATAATCTTGTCATTTTTATTATGTGTGCGCTCTATTTTCTCAATTCTAATTTTATTTCCCCACTACATTTTTTCTTGGGTGAAAATTGTAGTTATGACTTTATTCATTGTTTGTTGTAATAACAAATAAAATGCACATAGTTATATTCATTTAGAAGAATAATTTCCAGTTGCTGCAATACTTGAAGAAATTTCACACTTGCCACTGTCGTACCTAGCTAGGTGGTTCATTCCATAAATTGATCCTCCATGCATGAGAGGGGGGGACTCCATGTGTTACAAAATGTATGCTTAAATAACTTGCCTAAGGATAGGTATTACAAACTTGACCAAACATTCGAGGCATATGTACAACTGATCATGCCTCCCTTCCAGCATTATATCATTTCAATTAAATTAAACAAGTATTTGAGTGTCGCACAACAACATCAAGATTAGCTTCATCATGTGCCCGAACCAGGAGCCAATAAAAGACTTTATGTTTTCTTACTAGGTTTATCACCTAATGTCGATCCTATTTGCGAGAACTCATTCTATTAATCTTCTATTCTAACTCTACAATGTTAGATATAAGCACAGTCTAGATATTTCAATAACTATACAACGTTAGATATAAGCACAGTCTAGATATTTAAACTTCCATTATCTACATTAGATTTTAGCCAAATGGGCAACTCTAGCAATCAAACAAATGATTGTACAAAATGTAAATAACTTGCCAAAGGTCAACCTTTACAATTTGGTTCAAAAACTTGAGGGTGTCAAGTACAATCAATCATGCAACACCTACAACATTACATCATTCCAATTCAGGTAGACCAAGTATTTGAATGTTGTGCAACATCAAGGTTGTGAAAATTTGGATGCCCAAATTTTTACTCTAGCAACTGATATCACTTCTTCAACTTGTTAATCGATGCAAGTTATTTTTGGTGTTCTACTGTAAATATCGAAGTAAATACACTACAAATTTCACTACTTAAATAAAATGCAGAAACAAGAAACTGAGAAAGAAAGAAATACAACACATCTACACCGTTATTTTTGGACAAATGTCCCCATAAAAACCCAATGCTGGAAAACGGGTGCAACATTCTACATCGAGCAATTACCAAAGCAATAGCACATAAAAAAATGGACACCAGATGTAGGCACTATGCCTAATCCGAATTGGATCATTATATTGTTTGTCATCCATCTCGATGCATTTGGAGTGGAAAAAGTGGAGGAATCAGCGCACGTGACTGTTTTTATCAGTGGGACTCAGTTCTTGTTTGGCGAAACAAGGTTCGAAACCTTCCAGGAGCGTTTTGAGGCATCAAATGACGTTTTTGGGGTTAAAAATTTGTGGCTCAACTGCAACGCTTTTGCATGGTATTCTACAAACAGAGAGCTTTCCAACGGTGCAAGAATCGTGTCAATCGGAGTTTGTATGCAAAAGTTATGCCACTTAGAAGTTGAGCTTCTTGTTTTCACACCTATATTTTGGGAGGATGTTGTGTCAACCCCCATTATTCATGGAAAAGGATCTAGCCACGTATTTTTTATGTAAAAGACTCTGGAAGAGTCTATTTTATAACTCTAGTTAAGAGTTGATGTAGTCAAACTTAACCACTATTAGGCTATCGGGCTATTTTATAACCAGGCCAATAGGAGGAAGAGGCATTCCATTCTTTCGAGAGCTTTTCTTCCATAGTTGAGCAAATTTAGCTAGGACAGATAGGAGGTAGAGCACACAGAGAGGATTTGTGCACTGTAGCAGCGCACAGGCCATAGATATTACTTCTTTGTATCTGCAGCTATATTTCCAGATAAGGAAAGAGAGCGAAGCAGCCTCACCTTTCAGTTGGGTTTTGTCCCGAAAGGATTTCCCAGAGAGCATATCTTTCGTATTATGTGTGTGTGAGCTTATTTTGTCGTTCTCTACTTTTCTGCTTGATTTACTTTTACATGCATGCACTAATTACAGTTAATTTTACAAATTTAGAAATTAAATAAACCTATAATAGTGTAGAATGTCAGACTTCTAATATAATATTATCAGATTTGTTGTGACGAACTATTCAGTGGAATATCCACAGAAGTTTACTAATCATTTGGTATTGGAGCCAAGTTTCTTTGGGTATTTTGTGGAGATTGCAGGGATTAGATCGACAAGGCCGAAAATTCTAAAACCCTAATCATGGGCGACAAATCTGTAAACGAACCTTGAGATCTTGCAAAGATGAGGTTTTCGCGGCTCGAAGAACAATTCATGGATATAAATCATAATGTCAACCTCCTCATGACGGCCCTAAGCAATAAGCTGGGGATATTTGGGGAAGGGGGTTTGAATGCAGAGGACAAATCAAAAGGGGGATCGGGAGATTGGGAGGAGATGCAGATAAGCAACTGAGAAATAACCCAGAAAACATCAACCTAGTTCGAGTGTCGTGAACCAATCCCTGTTTAAAGTGGAAGCAAAAGTTGATATCGAGCCATACCACAACGAGATCGATGCTCTAAAGTTGAACCACTGGTTGTAGCAACTGGAAGTTTATTCTAGTGTCCATCAGATTGAGGAAGGGCAAAAGATCTCATTTGCGCGGCTGAAATTGGAGGGCCATGCAGTGACTTGGTGAGAGAGCCACACGAAAACCCAGAGGTTGGAGGGAGGACTTCCAGTGACTAAGTGGGAGGATTTCAAAACCCTCATTAATTCATATTTTTATCCCATTGGGTACGTGGAAGACCAATGGATCTGGTGGCATTACTTTTGGCAAAAGGCGGGCCAAAGCATGCAGGAGTACACAACATAATTCAGAAAGATGGCTATAATGTTGGGTATCTCTCCAAAGAACCCAGATGTACTCCTCAAGTATTTGGGGGGTTTGCTCCATGATTTGTGTGAGCAAGTGATGTTTTTCAAGCCCAAAACGATGGACGAGGCTTGTGTACAGGCACAGTACGTGGAGAACATAGGCCTGAAAAGAACGCAATCAAGTGGATCAAAGTGAAAGGAGCAACAATACGTTTCTAAGGATGGGAAGAAGAAGAAAAAAGGGGGAAAAGATAAAATGATGACATCCGCAGCACACTAGTGCAAAGATCTTAGCAACCACTGAACCATTGCAACATTGATGGCCATACATAGGAGAAGTGCTGGAAGTTGCATCCAAAGCTAAACTCAAAGAACAAGAAGAAAGATAATAAGAAGAAAATTTTCATGGCCACTGATTTGAGCAACCAATTTGAAAGGAACTCAAACGTGGATGAGAATATTGTTTGTACATCAGTGCAAGAGGAGATGAATCTGAGTAGCTTTCAACAAGAAGAAGAGAAAAAAATCACCAAACTCTTCCATGTAAAGATACAAGTCAAGAAGATGAAGATTGATGCTCTGTTTGACTCAGGATCGCAGGTAAATCTCATTGCAACAGATCTAGTCAAGAATTTGGGGTTGGAAGTTCATGATCATCCAAGCCCAGATCCACTGGGATGGGTACATAAGGATGTAGAGCTAAAGGTAACAAAACAATGTAAAATTAGATTTGGTGCCAGTTCTAATTTTATTGATGAAGTAGATCTGGATGTGGTTCCCCTTAATGTATGTGGAGTCCTGTTTGGGAGTCCATACATGTATATACATGATGCAATATTGATGAGGAGAGCTAACCAGTACTGGCTCATCAAGGATGGAAAATCATTCATCATCAATGCGCACAAAGGCAAGTAAAAAAATTCACTGGTAAGTGTCAACCAAGCCAAGAAATTGATCAGTGGAAGCAAGAATATGTTTTATTGTTTTTATGAGAAAATCAATCTGTAGAGCAGTCAATAAAAGGCAAGGCATCCCTAGAGGGGTGTACTAAGAAACAAAACCAACTATTGGAGGAGTTGTTACAGGCATACAAGGACATGTTCCGAGAGCCTAAAGGTCTACCCCCTAACAGAGAAGTGGATCACAAGATCCAGCTATTGCCAGACTCCCCATTGCCAAATATTGGGTTGTACAGGCAGTGTGTTATAGAAACAAGTGAGGTGAAGAAACAATTGTAGCAACTGTTGGAATAGGGTGTCATTTGACAGAGTACATCACCATGTGGGTCACCCATCGTCATTGTGCCAAAGAAGGATGGGACTTGGCAGATGTGTAGTATAGATTATAGGTCCTTGAATAAAATCACACTCATGAACAGATACCCCTTGCCCAAGATAGACTATCTGTTAGATCTGTTGCAGCGAGCAAAGTATTTCACCAAGCTGGACTTGAAGTCTAGATATCACCAGGTTCAAGTCAAAGAAGAAGATACATGGAAGACCGCCTTCAAAATCAGGCAAGTTTTGTACGAGTGGCTAGTTATGCCATTTGGCCTACGTAATTTACCAACGACATTTATGAGATCAATGAATGATGTATTGCGCCATTTTATAGATTCATTTGTTATTGCCTATTTGGGTGATATACTGGTATATAGTGCTACCTAGGAGGAGCATATTTCACATTTGACTCAGGTGCTGGAAACATTGAAGAAGCACTCGCTGCTAGCAAATATCGAGAAGTGCGAGTTTGCGCATTAGTCCTTGGTGTATTTGGGATATGTGATTGTGGAGGAGAATTGAAGATAGACCCTTCCAAGATGTGGACGCCATCACGAAATGGTCGGTGCCTCATAATGTTACTTAGGTTAGGAGTTTCATTGGAGCAGCACAGTACCTAAGGAAATTCGTAGCCTCATTTTCAGCGGTAGCAGGACCGCTCCATGCCATAATAGCAAGTGGAAAGAGTTTCCAGTGGGGAAAAGGGCAGCATAAGGCCTTCGATGAGTTAAAGAAGAAGATCAGTGAAGCACCAGTTCTGGCATTACGAAGCTTGCAACGACCCTTTAAAGTGGAGACAAATGAGAGTGGGTATGCTATGGGAGTTGTCTTGATGCAAGTAAGAAGGCCCGTTTACTACCATTATGAAGTATTTCATGGGGCCATTCTTAACTACCCTATCTACGATAAGGATCTCTATGCCATGGTGCACGCTATGAAGAAGTGGAAGCACTATCTGATGGGAAACGAGAAATAATCCACATAGATCAATAGCCGTTACAGTACCTGCAGGCCCAGAATAAGCTACAACATACGAGGCATTACAAGTGGATGGGATTTTTATAGCAGTTTCATTTGGTGATCAAGTATAAGAAGGGCAATACAAACAAGTTGACCAATATGCTTTCAAGGCCACCCACATCAAAGATTACAGTTTTGGGGACTCTTATGCACATAGAGCTATTCACCCATGATGTATATAGAGAGGCATATTCAGAAGATGAGGACTTCAAGGAGGTGTATTAACAGTTGCAAAGTCAGAGTTATGTGCACGATGACGACAACACCGTTGACTACCATCTCCAAGCTAGGTTACTCTATAGGTTGGACAAGCTATGTGTTCCTAAAGGTGAGCATTTGTAACTGATTAGAGAGGTTCACACCTCCAAGGTTGCAGGGCACTTTGGTGTAGGTGAGACCATGGCTAACTTGCAGAGGTATGTGTATTGGCCCAAGATGCAAGAACGAGTAGCTAGGTTCATAAGAGGATGCATGCTTTGTTGTACCAGCAAGCCTAGCAACAGGAAACAAGGTCTGTATCATCCCTTACCTGTACCTACTTATTCTTGGGAAAACATTTACATGGATTTTGTTAGAGGTTTGCCTACAACCAGGAAGGGACATGACTACCTATTCATGGTAGTTGACAAGTTCAGCAAGATGTGTGTTCTAATGCCATGTAAAAATACCATCAGCTAACAATAAGCAACAAACTTGTTCTTTGGACAGGTCTGGGTGCACTTGGGGATCCCAAGGAGCATCATTTCAAACAGGGATACAAGATTTCTCAGTGCGTTCTGGACTACATTGTGGGAGAAGATGGACATGAAGTTAAAGAGATCTACAACATTCTATCCACAAACAAATGAGCAAACAGAAGTAGTCGATGGGACTTTGGTGCAACTTTTGAGGGTTTACAACCAGAAGCATCTAAAGACCTAGGATGAAACTTTGGTATATATACAACATTTTTATAACAGAGCAGTCCACACTTATACAGGAAAGTTCCCGTTTGAAACTTGTTTGGATATCTGCCACCTTCACCTTTGGATATTGCATATGGGTAACAAGGAGGAGTGAATGAAGATATTACGTGAGACGCTTTGAGGGCTGAAAAATTTATAGAGAAGATCAGGAAGATCCATCTATAGGTACAGGAAACACTACAGAAGTCATAGGTGAAGTATAAGGACAAGCATGATCAACACAAAACAAAGAAAACATTCAAGGTGGGAAACAGAGTATGGCTACAATTGAACAAGGAGAGGTTGTAGGGGCTTGGTAAGAAAATCAAGGCTCTAAGGTATGGTCCCTTTGAGATACTGGAAAAGGTGGGTGATAATGCGTATGGACTCAGTTTACCACCATATATGCACATTTACTCATTACAGATGTAAGGAATTTGAAACTCTGTGAGGCTTCCATGCTAGATTAGGAAGAGGAACAAGTCCTACCTTTTGTGGAGGATTTGGCACCAGAGGCTTTGCAGAGTTGAGAAAAGATACAGTTTTTCATAAGATATCCAGAACTACAAGACAAGGGCAACAAGATCTTTGGCAGATTGGTTTGGAGGGACAACTTCCAGGCAAAGCTAAATGGTACACTAGAGCGAAGGTGGAGGAAGCATTTCCTTACTTCATTCAGGAAACAATTTTGGGGACCAAAAGCCTCCAAAAATGGGGAGGTGTGATCCGAATTGGATCATTATATTGTTTTTCATCCATCTCTATGCATTTGGAGTGGATAAAGTGGAGAAATCAACTAACAGGACTGTTTTTACGGGAGGGACCTAGTTAGCAAAATGGGGTTTGAAACCTTCCTTTAGCATTTTGAGGCATCAAAAGACATTTTTTGGCGGTAAAACTTTGCTGCCAAAATGCAATACCTTTGCATTATATTCTACACACACAAAGCTTTCCAACGACGCCAGAATCATGTCAATTGGAGTCCGTATGCAAAAGTTATGCCACTCGGATGTTGACCTTCTTGTTTTCACACCCATAGTTCTAGAGGATGCCGCGTCAGCCCCCATTATTCATGGAAAATGGGCTAGCCACGTGATTGTGATGTAAAAAGCTCTAGAAGAGTCTATTTTATAACTCTAGTTAAGAGTTTATTTTGTCAAACTTAACTACTAGTAGGCTACCGGGTTGTGTTATAGTCCGCTGCTAGGAGGAAGAAGCATTCCATTCTTTCGAGAGCATTTTGTTCCAGAGTTGAGAAAAGTTAGTTAGGAGAGATAGGAGGTAGTAGAGAACACGAAGAGGATCTATACATTGTATGTGAATATTCCTATACTCAAGGTACCCCTACTGCATCAAAACAAATTTACTTCTCCTAATTGATTTTAATAATACATTATAAAGTTATTTTCTGAAAAATACTGAAGTAAATTACTTTTGTAGCCTACACCAATTTTATTTGATTACGTGAAACAAGAAATTGAGCAAAGAACAAGATACATAGGACACCATTATTTTTGAACAAAACAATCCCTGGAAAAACCCAATGCGGGAAAACCGATGCAACAGCTCTCATGGATTTATATTATTAAGTAGTAGTTCTGAATACAATGTTGAAATCCCTCCGGGAAATCCAGTGACAAAGCAAAAATATAATGGCGGAAAAGTGAGTGAGATTACATCACTTCACCCGGCAATTTTCTGCTGATCCGACAGCGGAGCTCGCTAACCCGGGCTATCTCTGCGCTGGCCCTGCGTAGGCCCCTGTGTCAGCCTTACAGGCTCTATTTCAGCTCTGCGCTGTCTCTTCTACCTCCTAGAGCTTCTACGTCAACCTCTTGTCCGTTTCGGCAGTTTCAGATTTCTGTGTGAGGGCAGCCTCACTTCTGTGATGGCCCTTCTAGGTCTACGTCAAGATTGTGTGGGCCCAGACTGGCCCAGCGTCAATCCCTCTCCGTGTGTATTTCTAAAAGAACCCTAAGCCGCCTCCTTATACTTTTCTCTTTGAGACTTCAACGGCTGAGATTAAGTCTCTAATCAATGGCTAAGATTAAAACTTGACTTGATCCGCTTTCTAGAACATTCTCACCCATATTTTGATTAATACCCATTAATACTTTAATTTTCCTAAGTTTAGACTGAGGAACCCCATCAAAAATATTAATTATTTTAATAAAATACAATCCGGGTGGAATTTCGCCAAACGGTTTCTGGGTTCTTTAGAACTCATGTGTCTTAGCTTCTCCACCAATTTTCATAGCTAGAACACATTTGATGCTATCAAAAACTAACACTCTCTCTTAGCGAGGAAAGTGCTACAGCAACAATGTCCAGCTGCATGTTGCTTTGTCTCTAAAGCATCTCCTTTACACACTATTGCTGCCACCAAAATTGTGTTGTTGCTGCTACTGTACTGTTGCCCATGACACTGCCACTCCCATTGTTGCATTTGTACTACAACTCCTTCTGCATCTGTTGCTAACACTGCCACTGCCACTGTTGCATTTGTACTACAACTCCTTCTGCATCTGTTGCTAACACTGCCACTGCCATTGTTGCATCTGTACTACAACTCGTGCATCTGTTGCTAACACTGCCACTGCTAGCTCAACATTGCGTCATTTTCCAATTTGTTACTGCTTAGCAACGGAAAAACATCCAAAATTTCTGAAATAATTGTGTTCAACATAATACCATGTGAATGTTGGAATTTGACTGCTACTAGTCTATGACCCTCTAAATCTTTTTCACTACTGTTGACTTCTGCATTGTGCCATCTGCACTGTTGCCAACCTTCATCTGTGTTGATCAGTCTCTGGTCTCAGGCTACTGCATCTGTCTCTCCAACCAACTCACTGCATCATCTAACACTCAGTCCATCTCGC
Source organism: Pinus taeda (assembly GCA_000404065.3). NCBI lineage: Eukaryota > Viridiplantae > Streptophyta > Pinopsida > Pinales > Pinaceae > Pinus > Pinus taeda. The sequence goes on from APFE031208399.1 coordinate 77,447, forward strand.
TATTGTTGAATCTTGGGCTCCTGTAGCAAGGAATTGATCAAAGAAGTGGACTCCTCAAGGTTCTAGTCCACATGTAGTCCTCCCAACTACAGTTCAATATCGCCCCATTTCTCTCCTGGAGACGCGTGGGCACTCATGGAAAATTCATCTTCGTCAATTTTGCTCGAGTAGCCTTAGGATCATGTTTTTCATCCTTGTCCTTTTGCTTCAAAGGACACTGGGATGCAAAGTGGCCCATCTCGCCACATCTAAAACATTTCGCCTTCGAAATGTCCTTCTGCTTCTGCTTTTGCTATCTGTTTGATGCTAGAGCTACGTTCTCCTCCTCCTCCTTGGTCTTCGTGCCACTCCCACTACTGCCATTGAGGTTGACCTTAATCAGAGCCCTCCTTAATTCTTCTTGTAAAAGGGTTGCCCACATTTCCTCCCATGAAGGTAGTCTTTCCCTGCTCAATATACCTTGAACGAAGACTTGCCGTTCATCCAAGACTCCATTCAGGGTCGTCCTTACTATCCCAGTAGACTGAGGAGTAGACCCCACTGCAGCAAGTTGGTCTATGGTGTCCTGAAGACGTTGAAGATAGGAGTTAACCCCTTCTCCCTTCTGCATCAATGTCTGCCACAACTTTTGTTCTAAGTACATCTTCCGTTTATTCGGAAGAACGTTCATACAGTGAAGACAAAGCTTCCCACATTTATCGGGTTGTATCTTTGCCCTACAAGTGTGAGACCACATGATGTCGATCTCCATCGAGTATGAACCTCTTCGCCTTACCTTGATCAGCCTTGTACTTTTTCTTCTAATCATTGTCCGTGGGAACATCCACAACACTCTTGACGTAAGCTTTGAGATTGTACTCCTCCAGAACATCTAAAAGATTTTTGTCTTCCATATGACATAATTGGAAGCTCCCTCCAACCTGTCCTGATCTCTGAACCCATGTGATGCCATCTCACCCAAATTGTCGAATTGACTCCTCTAGTCATTGCACAACACTCGTCTGCTGCACGGTGAGTGAAAAATTCAAACTTTTAGCAAGAAAAGTCCTTTGAGGAGAGAATTCCCCTTTATGTGTCTTCGCTCTTTTCCGACGGATTTCTGTGTCGACAAAAATTGCGCCCTTCAAGCACTGTGCTGAGGCTCTGTGTCACTCCCTTTGCCTTTGCAAGTTCACGAATCGGAAATCATACCTCTCTATCGACTCTCTCAGAGAGAGATTTTCTTGGAATATTTGCTTTCCTGGCAAAGACTGCGCAATCCCTTTAAGGGAATTTGAATTGCTACTAAATGCAACTATTGGCCTCTCTACTCAACGCTAGATCTGATCTTCCTGTTCCAAAATCAATGCTTTAATACCATGTGAAAGTTCCTATACTCAAGGAACCCCTATTGCAACACTTCTCCTACTTGATTTTAATATACATTATCAAGTTATTTTCTGAAAAATACCGAAGTAAATTACTTTTGCAAGCTACACCAATTTAATTTGATTACATGAAACAAGAAACTGAGAAAAGAACAAGATACATAGGACACCGTTATTTTTGGACAAAATAGTCCCCGAAAAAACCCAATTCGGTAAAACCGGTGCAACAACTTTGAGGGTTTTATATTATTAAGCAGTGGTTTTGAATACAATGCTAGTTTCCCTCCTGGCAATCTAGTGACAGAGAAAAAATATAATGGCGGAAAATTGAGTGAGATTACCTCACTTCACTCTGCAGTTTCCAGCTAATCCGGCAACAGAATTGGTTAACACCAACTATCTCTGTGTTCGCCCTGCGTCATCCTTAGAGGCTCTGCGTCAGCTCTGTGCTGTCTCTTCTACCTCCTAGAGCTTTTACGTCAACCTCTCCTAGCTATTCCGACAACTCCCTAACAGTTTCGAATTTATGTGTGAGCGCAGCCTCACTTCTGTGTTGACCCTTCTGGCTCTACGTCAAGACTGCGTGGGCTGAGACTGGCCCAACATTAGTCCCTCTAGATGTTGCGTTGCCTCCAATAGTGGCTCTACGCCTCTCTACCCAGTATTCTTGAACTATCCCTACCCCTCTGTTGCAGAATGATCACTGAGTTCGAAATTCTACACTTCCTAGCCTAGAAATCAAACTCTAGATCAATTCGTTCTCTCTGTGTATATTTCTAAATGAACCCCAGGCGTCCTTATACTTTTCTCGTTTAGACTTCAACGACCGAGATTAAGTCTCTAATCAACGACTAAGATTAAAACTTGACTTGATCCTCTTTCTAGAACATTCTCACTCATATTTTTATTAATACCCATTAATACTTTAATTTTCTTAAGTTTAGATTTAGAAACCCCATTAAAAATATTAATTATTTTAATAAAATATAATCTGGGTGGAATTTCACCAAACGGTTTCTGGGTTCTTTAGAACTCATGTGCCTTAGCTTCTCCACCAATTTTCATGACTAGAGCACATCCGATGCTATAAAAAACTAACACTGTCGCAGCCCACGAGCCATAGACATTAGTTCTTTGTATTTGCAGCCATATTTCCAGACAAAGAAAGTGCTCGAAGCGACCTCACCTTCTAGTTGGGTTTTCTCTTGAAAGGGTTTCCTAGAGAGCATATCTTGTGTATTATGTGTGTGTGAGCTTATTTTGTCGTTCTGTTTTTTTTGCTTGATTTATGTTTACATGCATGCACTAATTACAACTAATTTTACGGATATAGAAATTACGTAAACTATAATAGTCTAGAATCTCCGATTTTTAATATAATATTATTAGATCTGTTGTGATGAACTCTCCAGTGGAATATCCATGGCAATATACGGATCAATGCCAGGGAAAAACCCCACTCGAGGAGAAAACCTAGTCAAAATTCTCTTCCTTCCAATAGTATTCTTTGAGACTCTTCACCCTAGACAAAGACCCGACCTTTCCTCTACACCAAGTCAGCCTCCCAGATCTTCGACCTCTCTTACAACAACTTCGATAATGTAGCAGCTTTCGGCATCAACGAAACATGGAATACTTCAAACCAATGTTGCACGAAGCGGGGGCGAAGCGGGGACGCAGAAGCGTCATTTTCCAAAAATCTAGGAAGCGAAGCGTCTGCTATATATATATATATTTATATTTTTTTACATTTATACTCAAAACAAACATCCCAAATACCAAATTAGTTGTAGAAGACATGAAAACATGCATATTTTTGCGTAAATCAAGATAGATATAACATCCATTGTACATTAACGATTAATTATTCGAGCATCAACCATTTAGATGCATCAACCATCTAGAATCTAGATTCTTTTCCTCTTGTCTAGCCTTTGCCTCTACCTCAATTGTTTAGGGATATTAGTCAACATTGCCTAATTTTGATCAAACTACCTAATTCAACACTTAAAATATGGTAGAAAAAGCTTAACATGCTTGATTGATGATTTTGACTTGATTGAAAGGTAATTTTTTGCTAAGGGCGTGTCGCGTGACAAAGGAGTTCAACAATTAACACCACCAACACTAGGGTACATACAGGGCTTGGTGCTCTTGATTAAATGCTAATAGTATACCTTCATACTAGATATAATCTAATGAAATCCCACAATCCCATTGATCCTGAATTCCTGAAAACTGTTAAGTCTGCTAAATTTTGAATAGGATATGAAATTCTATTTTCTCCATATGAAGTCCAATGAGACTGGAACCACTCTCAAACATCCTGAGTCATTTCATGGTAATGTTAAAAATTTAAGTAAAATGATGAAAATGAAAA
>APFE031208404.1:1046-18370 GCA_000404065.3 Pinus taeda
ATTTGACCCATTGTGTTTGTTTATCAGATACAAAGCAACGAAGATATCCTTCCAAACATTTGTTTACTATCTCAGTTTTCCCATCAGATTGAGGATGATAAGACGAGCTATGAGCTAACTAAGTACTGAGACAAGAAAAAAAAATTGTCCAAAAATTTCCAGTGAAACTGGGATCTCTATTGCTTAGAATAATCTTTGGGTTTCCATGTAGCTTTTGAATTATTTCCATAAATGTAGTAGAAACTGTATTGGCTTTAAATGGATGTGATAATGCATAAACATGTGCATACTGGGTAATTTTGTCAACTACCACCATGATGACACTCTTTCCTTCGGAATTGGGTAAACCTATGATAAAATCCTTTGAAACTTCCTCCCAACGTTGGCTTGGAATGGATAAAGGTTGTAATAGACCTGGGGTCTTAATTGTTTCAACTTTGTTTTGTTGGAAAATCAAACATTCCACCACAAATTTCTGAATATCCAATTTAAGGCCATCCAAAAAATTCCTTCTTAACCCTGTGGTAAGTTTTTAAAAATCCTGAGTGCCCTCCTAAGGGAGAAGTGTGCAATTCCATAAGAATCTTTTGTTTGAGTTGGGGATTCTTACATATCTATAAGCGATCTATGTACCATAATGAATCACTTTTCCAGCTAAATGTATCAAATGTATTGGGATCTTGTTGTAACTTTCAAATGAGTGCCCACACTTCTTCAACATTATTTCATTCCTCCCTTGCTTCGTTTATCCAATTTGGTTGGATAATAGAAATGGAACACAATAATGCTTCCACATCCTCATCCTTTCTTGAGAGTGCATCTGCCACAACATTTTGTTTTCCTTTTTGTAGATGATTTCAAAGTCAAAACCCAACATCTTTGTGACACATTTTTGTTGCTCTTCAGAGGATAATATTTGTTCTAAAAATTATTTAAGACTATCATGTTCTGTTTTTACCTTGAAGTGTCTTCCCATTAGGTAGGGTCACCATTTCTTAAGTGCATGTAGTATTGCCAACATTTCCTTCTCATAAATAACTTTGTGTAAATAATTTCCCTTGATTGGACGACCTTCGAAAGAAATGGGTCTTTCATCTTGCATTAAAACAACACCAATTCCATTTCCTAAAGCATCACATTCCACAATAAAGGTTTTTGTGAAGTCCGGCGTAGCTAAGGCCGGTGCTTGGCACATTGCCTCTTTAAGATGTTCAAAGGCCTTTGTTGCTTCTAGAGTCCATGAAAGTGCATCTTTCTTCAATAATGTTGTTAGAGGTGCTGTTATTCTCCCATAATTCTTAACAAACTTGCGATAATACCCTGTCAACCCGCGAAATCCTCGCATATTCTTTATGGATGTGGGGATTTTCCATTCCTTAATGGCTTTAATTTTGCTATGGTCTACCTTAACACCTGCATGAGATACAATATGACCCAGATATTCCACCTATTGTACTACAAAGAAAAATTTGGAGCTTTTTGCATATAATAGTTTCTCCTTCAATAGTTTGAGCACCCTGTGAACATGTTCAACATGATCCTTCCAAAACTTGTTGTAGATTAGTATATCATCAAAAAATACTAACTCAAATTTTCTATGGAAGGGTTTGAAAATGGAAATTCATCAAACCTTGAAATGTAGAAGGTGCATTGGTTGTAGGTTTTAACTCCGTACAGAAATTACCTGCATACGAATTCTAAAACATAGAAAATAAACAATGCGAGAGCATAACACATAAAGCACATAAAACACATATACACAGAGATTTCCCCTAGATCCCAAAACCAGGACTACTAGCTTGATTTTTCATTATATTCTTTTCAATGTTACAATACATATTTAAACATGCTTAAGCATCCAATACCATGGACCGAAAACCATCACGTCCAAAACTATTATGAAACCATTTCACAAAAAGATAGAAAAGAGGGATCAATGCCTTAGAATTCAGCCTCTTTGAGGGGGCAACCTCCTTTACATTATAAAAGTGAACAATTCTTGGATGATTCAAATGACAAAACCTCCTTTCTATATATATGAGTCTATGGAGTCACAATATAACCCAGCCGACCTAACAATAATAATATAAAGCCACAAAAATAACAATAGAGATTCTATGGGGCACAGTAATAAAAATATGGGGACAATAGGGGCATAACAATATTAATAAGGGATACGACTACAATAGTAATGGGGTAATCAATAGTATTATAGGGACCTAACATGCCCCTATCCTTCAAAAAAAGTGTTGTCCTCAACACTTGAGTAGTTCTGGATGCTTCTGTATAAAATTCTCATCCTCCCATGTGGAATCTTCAGCGGATAAGTTCTTCCACTTGATGAGATACTCCAAAATTGATAAATTTCGTAGCTGTTGAGTTCTTGTTTCTATGACTACTTCTGGTTCCAATATAATTTTTCCTTCCTTGCCAAGTTTTGGCAATATTGTTTGAACTGGGAGCTTGTCTGTTATGAAACCAGCTCAAGAAAAGATAGAAAAGATAGATCAACGCCTTATAATTCAGCCTCTTCGAGGGGGAAACCTCCTTTACATTACATGAACAATTCTTGGATGATACAAATGAAAAGACCTCCTTTCTATATATAGGATTCTAAGGGCGCATAACATAATCAGAGCCGACATAACAATAATAATGTAAGGGCACAATAATAATAATAATGGGCTTCTATGGGGCTCAATAGTAACAATATGGGCACTACATGGGTACATCAATATAATAAGTGGGTTGTACTAATAACAATAAGGGGTTACTCTAGTAGTATAGGGGCCTAACAATAATGAACAGCCTAAATGAATAATATAATTTCATTTGAGGAGTTACCTCCTGGCCTGACAGCAATCAAAATTCAAACACTACTCACTAACTACTAGAATTGTGGTCTACCTTGTATCGACATCATAAACAATTAAATAGTAAACCCTAACACTACTTGGGCTGCTTTATTGGGAGAAGATTGAGGGAAGTTATATCGTAGACTTTTTTAATGACAGTAAAAGTGCCAAGGAGGACTTGGTGTGTATGCTAGCTTGTTGTGGAACTTTAGTGGAGCAAGCAGTTATGGTTGAAAATGATTCCAAGGCAGACAGAGTTGATGATTAGGGTTTTCTTCCAGTTTCCCTAGCTACATTTTGGAGAGCATGACTCACACCAGCTTGTATTAAGTCGTGGAATGAATATGAAATGTTCCTGCTATCCAAATTGGTGTACTTGTTGATTTGAATTTCAGCTTATAATATCTTAATGATTGAATAGTTTCTTCTGCTCGCTATGCATGCTAATTTGACATACCATTGAGCAGATTTTGTTCAGTGATTTGACAAATAGAAGCTAAGGGGACATATTTATAGATTTTATTAGTTATTTTCAGATCTGTTATATGCTTGGGAAGTGTGCCCTATGGACTGAAACATTGTTGTGTTGAAGTACACTTGTTCAATATTTATTTGCATAGGTTACCTTACGTATTTGGTTAAAGAGAAGAGATGTATTGCTGCTGTAGTTTAATATTTCGGATTCAGCCATAAGGCTGAAAGCTCCCATGAAATAGATCCAGAGAACCTCGAGGTTGAGATGAAATTTCTGAATTTGCAATAAAAGTAGTAAACTGAAATTTCTACACGTTCATACTCTCCCTAGAGATTTTTCATTGCATTGTGCCATGATTTCTAGTGCAGTATTCCCCCTATTTTTCCTGTAGTATCACAGTTCTGGATTCACTTGTCCTTCCCCAACAATGAAGTACCAGCTCCCTTCAACAACTTAAATTATCCAACCCTCTGTTTTGGCTTGGCTATTATCTCTGGTTGTAATCACTAGTCACTTTGACCTACATTGGTCTTTGGTGGACATTAAAAAGAATTAAAATTCTCTGGATCAAACCTTTATACATTTCACATGTTCTGAATCTTGACTCTCATAACAAAATGTAATCTGCCTATTAAGCAACAGATCCATTCTTCATACAAGCCATGTCTACGTGTTTTCCAATACAGGTTCACCACTCATAGCCATTCGAGTTTTGAGAGATTGGATATTCAGAGAAGGAAAGAAAAATTGCATATAGCATCTAGTACAGGATATGAAGCTTTTGTTTTCTTGGTTCCTAGGCTTGGCTTCTCAAAGGAATGCTTGCAATTACATAGCAGAAAATCTGATTCCTACCTTTTATCTTACTTTTAGATTCCTACAGTAATAATTCCTCCTATCTCTACCCATGAATCCTAACTTAGAATTTAATTATCTACTTACAGAAATAATGATTACAAAAATAAGTACCAATTCAAGGGTTAATTTTCCAATTTCCTCCTATTGGTCATCAAACTGAAATCAATGTTAATCCTTATCAATGCCAATCTTCTCATAGTGTCTATCAGGGAGTAATTAAGGTCACAGTGCATGCAACCCTCTCCAAGTGCTAAGTTCCTGCTTGAGAAGACATTTACCTACAAATACAGGAGCAAATCTTGGTGTTGGCATGTTCCCTCTGTTTCTTTTCCTTTTATAATCCTTGATTTATTTTCTTTATGGTGTTAATCCTTCACAACTATTCCTTTTCTTTACCTTTTATTCATTTTTCAAGGGGCGTTGGGGGAAATGGAATGACATTGTTTAGGTTAGGAGGATCTGGAAATTATTTTAGTTCATTTGCTTCGATTTATTCAATTGGACAAGGATGGATTGAATAGGCAATGATAAACGACAATAGTGCACCCTTCCAAATCAGAGACAAATAACTTTTAAACCTTCCTACACTGTGCATACACATCAGATCATGTTTCCTGTTAATTTTTTTTTTAGATTAGCAATTTCTAATGTTCCCTCATGGCTTCCATCGCCAGCCTCACTTTTGTATCCTATCTGCCTAGATGATATACATCATTCATTAATTAACATCAATTTTCCTTGTATTTTCACATCAGCACTTAATTTTCTAAGCTCTATGTAGTCACCAATGATTGATAAATTTTAGGCCCAATTCCCACAATAATAGGAAAGAATCCATGTTTAACTAGGTCATCCCCCATGGTTTGAACTTTGTATACAGTAACAGGAACACTATTGTATTCACAATTAAAGTGTATGGTCCAGTGGACCACCCTATCGGTTTGCTCATTCTTTAAATCAGTGTAACTGACTATTTCAAGAAATAAAATTTATAAGCAATATGCAACTAAAATAGCCCTACTCCTAATCAGAATTAAAAAATCCGAACTGATAACTTTATTTTAAAAATAGATCTCAAAATTTACCCCAGATATTATGATATCTAATCCTATAGACAATTAGAAAAGAAGAGCACCTGAAGTTCCCAACAGCCCATGGCGAACACATGTTTCAATGCCCAATTCCAGAAGTAACATGAGAAGCATTGCAGCAGTCATGTGAGCAGAAAAATGGAGAAATCCTATCACAGCCCTTTGCCTTCGAGATAGTTTGACCGGAACAAAGAAAATTGACAAGAGTAAGAGAATGATTATTCCAACCAATGAAACATATGAGGATTCTAAAATGTCCATAAAGGCATGCCACAATCTCCCAAAAAAATTCTGCAGGTGTCCAACCCATGTATCATCCTGTAAAATGTGCTCCAAGTCGCACTGATAAAAAACAAGTTAATATTGCAGGAAGTATTGTTCTTCAATCTCTATTGACAATCAAGAAACCAATCCTACAAGAGATAGAAAATGGATTGTATACGGACTATGAAGTATTACTCTTTTTTTATAAAAGGAAGAAATGCCTAGATAAACATAGTGTCATATACAAGAAAATACAATTTGCAAGCTTCACTAAACTCAGAATTTAGATCCAAGATTACCAAGAACTCTTATAATAAATAATGCTAACAGTTAAAGAACATGCCATAATAAAGTTCCTCCCCTCAAAATAAAAAAGACGAAAAAATATTCTGAGCCATGATGAAAGAGAATACTCATATGTATAGCCAAAATATAGAAAATTTGATATCTTTGTTAAGGAACAAGAAACACAATGAAAAGATAGGTGCTACATATATTAAATTTTTGGTGAAAAAACGAACCTTATATTACAAAATTACAAAATGATGGTACTGTGTAAGGATTTGCTTCTGCTTCTCATCGACAGTAGAAAAGCCAATGAATCAGTCTGGGAGGAATCATCAATTTGAGATATATCGACCAAAACTTCATCGATGGAGGTGCTTATCAACTTATCAACTTAGCTTTTGAAGTGTTTTGAACTTCAACTTCATGGACAACTTCATCAAATTCTTCAATTTGGCAATTAGATTGATATTGATTCACATCATGAATATCGTTTTTTATTCTCTCAAAATGTGCTTCTATGTTTTCTATTGAAACAAGTACAGCTTTGAGAATTCATATTCATCTATATTCATAATGTTCTTCCACTAACTAGGAAACTACTGAGAAAGTTATTCACAATGGCCATCTTGTTAACATGACTATAGTCTTTTCATAGAACCATATATGCCACTTAGAAGCAAGATAGCCTTCCACATATTTTGAAACTATTTTCATCTGTTTCTTGTCTTTGTTTGGAAGATACATCTCAATGTTGAAGAATCTAGGGCAAGTGGGATTAATGTGATTCTTCTAGACTTGATAACAATTTGTGAAGTGCTTTTGCAATTTATCTTACCTTGATCTTCTTCTTATTATTAGTGTATGTGTTTGCTTCATCAAACTGCTACCAAAACAAAGACACAAGAACACAAGATGTTTGGCTTTCTAACAGGGCCAAAACCTCTCCCTCTTGGAGAGGAAAACCCACACAAAATTCATCTTATAGAGATTCTAATTGATGACTACCAAAACCATGACCCTTGACCTATCAAGCCACTCCAAGACCAAGACACCAATCCTCTTCTGACTGCTGAGATCATCATCATTATTACTGCTTTACCAAGATCATTATTGCTGCACCTTGACTGCTCATTGAGATCACCATTGTGCCTTTACTGAGATCATCTCTACACCTTCATCGCGATCACAATCATAACAACGAGGTCCATATGTATGTATTCATGAGAGTTGCACCGAGAACTTTTACATGATTATGACTTTGTAACTATGTCTTCAACATAGCCATGACAGAGACTGAGATCATGACTGCATCTAGATTATATGTCAAGTTAATGCATGTCACTGTGGGATTATACCAAAACATGTCACTGCGAGATTGAGAGTGCTAATGTAGGATCATCGAAGTCCTCTTCATCACAATTAAGTCGAGACTATAATAGTATCGAGATAGAATTCTGAGAGTGTAAATATGTCAAGACAGTGACTGCAACTAGGATGTCGAAGCAATGGTACTTATCCGAAAAATACACAAGTTGCATTACAGACAAGCTTTGACCTTACCTACCTGTGGCATACGAAACCTTTCCTATAACTGCCATCCGAAACTTCAGGGGGATGCGAGTTATGCTCCTGTTGTTTTGCAAAGACCCTAGTCGCATATATATAGTGGTCAGCCTATGCATTTGAGCCGACATGACAGTGTGAACCGTTGTGTCCTTTTATTGAGCCGACATGACACTGTGAACCGTTGTGTCCTTTTATTGAGCCGACATGACTGTTCTTGTTAATTCATTTTGCTTGTTGTCTTCTTCAAGGGGATGGTGCTTGTCTTGGAGGGCTTTGATCTAGACACTAGGTTGACTCGTTTACATTACATATAAGCTCAACAAGAGCATGACATTGACTCTTTGACTTTCCTAGACCTAAGAAATGAGCAAGAAACTCATTCTTATAATTCACAAAAAAATAATATTTCTTTTTCTTGACAAGTACAAAGATCAAAATTACATTTGTAAATTCTAAACCTAGTTACACTTTCTTCAACGCTCCCTCTTAACTAGGGAGGTATTTACAATGGTACTTGCTTATTCTAAATCTGAAGAATTTCTCATAAGAAGAATTGGATTGGTAATCCCCTCTATATAGCATCATATCAATCAGCATTGTCATAGTGCAAGGCCTTGACTAACAACTCCATCTCTCCATGAGACCATGAGGTACAACGCTGGCAAGACCAATGATTTATAGACACCTTCATCATTGTCTCTCAAGGTACATACCTAGCCGGGTGCTCATTAAGTATGACCTTCTAGGACTATTCTTATCTTGGGTTCCCAGCTCTCAAAGAATATCGATCCTCTTGCCTGCTCTTATCTTGGATGCCGCAGACATCCTCAAAGAGTATCGGATGCCAGATAATTACCCAATCCTCCCATTCTTTCTTCCCAAGTGAAGTCAAGAATGTTGTGCTTATCATGTGCCTACATTTCCATTCATGGCCTTCATTTAGACTTACAGTTGTTAGTCCTGGTCTAGTGCATGACACATGACATGGAAAAACACAATTGTCACTCCTTTGTAATCAGGGATGATCTAATTCAAACTCCTTGATCAGGGACCTGCCAGAGCTCCCTCTTAGCTAGGGACTCTTTTATACATCAATAGCTTCTTCTTCGTGGGTTCTTCGGTTGCTTGATCTTCTTCTCTCCTTGATGTCATGAAATTTAGTTGAGCGTCTTCCTTGTAGGGCAACAGCCATCGATCACTTTCCTTCTTATTTCGTCAAGTCATTCCTTCTTCATGGAAAGTGGCCTTCTTGGCATACATCTGGAACTTTCTTCATATGGCTACTTCTTTCCTCTCCATGCTTCTTTCAGGAGTTTTCATCCATCGCATGAATGTTGGTTGTACTTGTACTTACAAGTCTTGTTCTAGTAACCCTACATGAATTCATCCATATATTATTCAAGAAATCAAAACATCAAATTAAATTAAATCATACCTTACGAGATGGCTCTCCATCATGACATCTTCTTGTAGGTATCAGCATTATCCACACTTATTCACATTTCTCCCAAAGATATCCATTGTCAATGGTCTTTATCTATTTCAGACTTTCATCAGAGTCTTTATATCTTTCTGGGAGATTTCCTAGTCAAATCTTCTTGGTCTTTTGGATGTTGATTGCCTTCATCATGGTTGCATATCTCATGATCTCTTCCTCCCTCACACATTCCATTTCCTGAAGCTTTTAATCAGAGTTTCTTAGTCAACTACCTCATACTTCATATGAGGACATATTATGTTGATTTCATCTAGTGTGACTTATGCTTTCTTACATCGTTTCAGAGGAGGAGATCATTTTTCTCTTAATCATGCTTCTTAAGATAGAAGCAATGATCCATATTACCTACAACCATATGATATGACAATATAATATTAAACAAAATCATACATACCTTATTTTACCTTCAGGTCATCGAGTTTTCTTCCAGCAGCTTCCTTGATTGAAGAGATCTTCAATCCCTTGGTCTGCTTCATGTCATCACGTCATTATCTCATGGATTCCATAAGTTGGAATTCTTGTTGAAACACTTGCTTCCTCTCTAGATTAGTGAACCCTTCGATGAGGATTCTATCAGGGAATTTGAGGATCTTGTATATCCCCAAATGGTAGATGTTTCGTTTTTGACTTGATGTATGATGAGCTTTGTCCCAGATGGCTCCTTCCTTTTCTTCAATGTCCACTGAGGTTCCCACGAGCTATATTCTTCATGTTTGTCTGCCATGGGTTTTGTCCTTCATGATCCCATGGTGATGTCACAAGCTCTTGTTTCTAATGCTTCCATGATGCCATGATGCATCTTATTATCTTGGTCATATCTATAATAGAAGATTTAGGAGCTTATGATAGGATCCTTTTGTGAGGGATGCTATCTTACTCATAGGAGAGATTTGATAATCCCCTTTTATTTTGTGCACATGGTTCAATTCTTTTATCCTTTAATACTATAGACTGCAACTTGTCTTTCTCTATCTAGCACAGAGACCAAAAATTGTCGGGTGAGGTAACCTTCTTTGTTCATTGATATTGTTACCTTGCTCATCAATGATGACTACCTTCTTATCATAGATCTTCATCAAGTTATTCCTTCATTCTTTGATACCTTTACTATTCTGTAGGTCTAAGTGACCATCTTTACTTTAATTTCTAAGACTATGTCTAGCATTTCATATATCTCTCTTTATGTCTCCTCTTCTGCTATTTAGGTATGAGAGGATTTTTGAGTGATATCATATGAATCCTATGAATCTCTTGATGGATTCAAACGATGCTTGAACTCCATAGACCTTTTCATAGAGATCAATGATTTCTCTTTTCTATGAGGATTATGACAATCCTCCTTATTATATGCAAGGCCTTTCGATTATCTAACCAATTTAAAAATCCCCTTGCAATCATGAAATCATTTAACCAAATCCGATTATAAAATTGAAACATGCTTACTTGGTGTGTGAAGAGGAGATCTTCACCTTGATGCTTCTTTTGCTTGAGCTGCCCATCATTAGTATCCTTTCATCACGACTTCCTTGGAGGCTTTCTAGCACCATGACATCAGTGGTCTTGACATCACCAAGACTGCTTCACGACCTTCCCAATTCATTTTTAAGGTACTTTTGACTTCAACATAGTGATACTATGTTCTGATTCGAGCACCATGCTATTGAGATCATAATCATAGACAAAATTCGAGACTGTGAAGTATACGGCACTACACAGTGATGTCTATGTGCATTGTGTAGAGAGGCAATGTATTGAGAGCCCAAACTTGTCAATGAATAACATAACTAAACTGTGGGTGGAATTAGATAGATAGACTGCGTCATCACTGAAACTGCCTTGATGTAATAACTATACTGAGACAGTGAAGTAATCATGGATTGTAAGAGGTATTCCTTGGATTACTTCTGCAATATATATATACCTGAGACTATCTTTTATGGTATGGAGAAAGTTCAGTGATCAAGAAGTGAGGATCACTGATATACTTCATCAAACTGAGCATGAGTTGAGTGCATGACTGTAATTACTAAAGTTGATATTCCATGACTGTTGTAGACCTACCTGTTGTATGCTTGCTCCTTTAATCCTTTCAACCTGCTTTGATGTCCTTGAAGACAGATCCTTGTATGTGATGCAGGGAAAACCTGCGTTACCCACAACATGCATATAAAATACATAATCTCATCTATCCCAGGAATTTCAATGACCTGCTCGGTCAAACCTTCAGTACTTAAGATTTAAGGCCCCTCAATTAGGTCTCATGTGGAACGAGTTAATAACTAACCCAGTTTGACCCTTTGGTAATCCTTCTCCGCGGAACCTTACAACTCACCCCTTTAACCTTTATAACAACAACTATGGTTAACTCTATACCCGTGCATATTAACCAAACTCCACTCTATAAGCCAACTCATCCTTTATCGCAATCACGGAGTTCAAAGGACTCAATAGAGTGTGCATTCAGAACTCCTGACTTGCGACATGCGATTGCACTTTCCACTGTTGATTTCGTCCATCAGATCAACGGTTGTCACAATATCGCATCACACAACTTCATCGCATTCCTAAAGCTCCTCCTCTTGCATGCAATATGCGATAACACAACTGGACTTCAAATACAATAAAACCACGCCTATAACCTTCTCGAGTCCGCTCTCCACAAATATTATCACTCAATCTCCACCGTCGATCTTACCTTCAATCCAACGACTGATATCTTCCCCGATCAACAGAGCTACTTGGTGATCCTGCGCCATAGATCAAAACCCATTTGATTCGACGGTCTGTAATGATATTGCATCGGAAGCTTGCACGATGTTTAACCGCCTCACGGAACCGATACGAATTATAAGTCCTCGGTCTATAAAAGTTCGAGTCCGTTCAAAGATTATCGTCCGATCATCTTTATGGCCGATATCCATTAGATAACGGAATCAATCAAATCCTATGATCTGCGACCCTTCCACTGGTACACGGACTATCAAGATCTCAAGCCCCGTAGTTGACTATGATGTCAGCATCTGAATTTTGCGATCGACAGCGAATAACAATTGCGGGCCTTCAATCGCGATCAAGGCATCCCGTACTCTCTACCCCCGCTACGGTTACTAATCACCTCTTTACTTTGTTTTTACGTTGTTCTTCAATTTTCTTTTGTGATTCCTGTTTTCTTCAGGGTTCTGGTCCTTTGTTGTTCAACCCCATAACTCTTAACTCTGTGTATTCATTAACCATGGTCACTCCCAAACTGTACTTTGATCCTTCAATCGAATTCAACAATCTGACGGTCCTTCATCCTCGTTCTTCCTGTATTCTACCCAAACTCCACCTGCATACATATACTATGAAAAACCTCTAAATCACACGCAATTTATCCTTCAATACTCAAACCACACATAAACTCAGAATTGAGTTGTTTGTATTAATAAACAGGTATTTACACAGTTTCTTCACTCAGGCCTGATTTCCAATATCAATGGCCTCTGTTTCACAATCTGCTCATAGGCTTACAATCAAACCTCTAACTACTAACTTGACTTGCCTAACTAGCTAACCAACCTGACTATGCCTTTAGGCTTTACATTTATACAAAAGGGATTCTACAACCAATTCCTGGTTTAGATCCATAATCTTCTCAACAAAATCCTAAAATATCTTCCTTACCTCTAAGGATCCTCTCTAATCTACAAAATCATGAATTAGCTCCTAATCTAAGATTTACAATTAATTCTCAAATCTCTCAACCTCTCAACTATCCTGATTCTCTCATGTTCTCCTACATTCGAGAATATTTACTAATATGCCTCACTATCCTTAATTAAACCCCTATTCCAACTTCTCTCATTAAAATCACTCAAAACCTTAATAATTAAATTAATTCAAAACATAGGGAACCAACTTCCTTGAAAACACAAGACCCCCTATGTCTACTTAGATACAATGATATTGTTGAGCTGAATGCTCCTACATCAATATGTCTCTTTTGTTGCCCTTCATTTGACTTCAACACCTTAGCTCTGATACCATGTTGAAGAATTTAGGGCAAGTGGGATTAATGTGATTCTTCAATGATAACATTTGTGAAGTGCTTTTGCAATTTATCTTAGCTTGATCTTCTTCTTATTATTAGTGTGTGTGTTTGCTTCATCAAATTGCTACCAAAACAAAGAGACAAGAACACAAGATGTTTGGCTTTCTACCAGGGCCAAAACCTCTCCCTCTTGGAGAGAAAAACCCACACAAAATTCTTCTTATAGAGATTCTAATTGACGACTACCAAGACCATGACCCTTGACCTATCAAGCCACTCCAAGACCAAGACGCCAATCCTCTTCTTACTGCTAAGATCATCAACATCATTATGGTTTTACCAAGATCATTATTGTTGCACCTTGACTGCTGATTGAGATCACCACTGTGCCTTTACTGGGATCATCTCTACACCTTCATCACGATCACCATCATAACAACAAGGTCCATAAGTATGCATTCATGAGAGCTACATCGAGAACTTTTATATGATTAAGACTTTGTAACTATGTCTTCAACATATCCATGACAGACGCTGAGATCATGACTGCGTCCAAATTATATGTCAAGTTAATGCATGTCACTATGGGATTATACCAAAACATGTCACTGTGAGATTGAGAGTGCTACAGTAGGATCATCGAATTCCTCTTCATCACAATTAAGACGAGACTATAACAATACCAAGATAGTATTTTGAGAGTGTAAATATGCAGAGACAGTGAGTGCAACTAGTGTGTCGAGGTAGTGGTACTTATCCGAAAAATACACAAGATTGCATTATGGATAGACTTCGACCTTACCTTCCTATGGCATATGAAACCTTTCCTGTAACTGCCATGCGAAACTTCAGAGGGATGCGAGTTTTGCTCATGTTATTTTGTGAAGACCCTAGCCGCATATATATAGTGGTCAGTCTATGCATTTGAGCCGACATGACAGTGTGAACCATTATGTCCTTTTATTGAGCCGACATGACTGTACTTGTTAATTCATTTGCAGGCCGACATGACTGTTCTTGTTAATTCATTTTGCTTGCTGCCTTCTTCAAGGGGATGGTGCATGTCTTGGAGGGCTTTGATCTAGACACTAGGTTGACTCATTTACATTACATATAAGCTCAAGAAGTGAAATTGACTCTTTGACTTTCCTAGACCTAAGAAATGAGCAAGAAACTCATTCTTATAATTCACAAAAAAATAATATTTCTTTTTCTTGACAAGTACAAGGATCAAAATTACATTTGTAAATTTCGAACCTAGTTACACTTTCTTCAACACTCAAAATATTTTTTGATTTGTTGATTCAAATTGTGCTTTGTATGTTATATAGGCCATTGAGCTTCGCAATATCCATCAATGACACCATGGTTGCTTCCATGAATATGTTATGGTATTACAACTTGCTTGATATTTTGTCAGCTAACATAAGAGTAAAATTATAGCAATATAATGTCCAAATGACACTTAAAGTATCTTTTGAAACTTCTCTTTATACCCCCAATCAAGGTATTGAGAAATGTGACATTGGAGGTTGGGAGGGATCCCGCCACCTCCCACATGTAAGAGGGGGGTTTGCATGGCCAACGTGCCCCATGCAATACACATATGAATTGCTCCCACTACATTCACTACCATGTCAAACCTTTCTCTATTCAATTGTTCTACAAGGAGAGACCTTGCTTTCCAACTTTTCTGGTGTGCTTAGGCTCCTCCCCCGCTGCAGGTTAGACAATTCCTCTATAATACAGAGCCATGGCATAATTCATGGGCTTTTTCTAAGACATGTTCATTTGTCTTTGGCAATAGAGTGTAAGTGACCTATGTTTGCATGTCTAGAGATACCAGCTACTCACATGGGATGTTGGATATTGATCTAGAGATATGTTCTAGGCGCAAAGAGGTCTTATACTTCGGGACCTCTCGAACTAAACTAGAGTTGGATGTTGAAGTAGCTGGTGGCATCATCATGTCTTCAATGAGCACAAATTCGTTGGCTCGAGTTAAGTGGGTTAGACATATCAGAGTATGTCTTACTCTTCTGGCTCAATTATTTCCTTCTCTAGTTTTGTTTCTCTTTGGTGTTGGCTTGGTGTCTATGTCTTAAGTTCTACTAGGGTGAATTGTGGCTCACATTACAGTGTCTCCTAGGAGCATGTGACCCGGCCAGGAGTTTTTCAACTACCCTTTTGTTTTGTTGGCCCTTCTTTGTTTGTTCGCTAGGGTCACCCAAAATGCCCAGAATCTTTTGGTTTTCCCTTCTAAGTGGCCTTCCCAACTTCATTCCTCTCAATCCTAGGCTATTGTGGGATAGATTTCTTGCTTGGTTATTCTTTTGGTGCACTATGCCTTAACAACAAATGCACAATCGACAGGCAGCTAGGGGAAAAGGTCCCCATGGCAGGCCACATGCCCTAGCCTATGCCTAGGAAGCTACAGCTATCTTCCATTCCGCTAACCCCCTAAATTCACAAAGAAATTTACCAACTTGAAGCCCTCGCCACCAAAGATCGTCAAGCTTATTCCAACTCTGAAATCTTGGAGGAGGTAAGCCAATTAGGTTCTTGACCCTGGACATACTAGGGGAAGATGGAACCAGCACCTGAACTCCATCACTCTCCATTGGCAGATGGAAACTCTTATGGGCAAGGTCTTGAAGGAGAAGCATGAAGACTGTAACGATATCATTTCTTCCTTGAACGAAATCAAGCGGGTATAGCGATATCAACACTCTTATCTGGCTAGTTTGGATGCCTGGTTAGCTCCCCTTGAAAGTCACCTCCAATGTGAACTAAAACCTCCTGATCCTACTGGTACAAGCACCCAAGACCCAGCTGTAGTGAATTCTTCAGACTCTTGATATCATCATATGCCTTCTTGTAGCAATTTTTCTTTTTTATGTAGTTCAATACATGGTAGTTTTAGTAGCTTTCAGCAATAGATGTTTTTACTTTGTTATACTTGAACTTTAGTAAGTTTCCAATAGATTTGGTTTCCCTCGCGCCAGATTAAAACCACGCACTGCATGAATTGTGATGCTTTTGATGATGTATGTTGAAATTTTGAGGTAATATATATATATATATGCAAGCTTCTGTAGAAATTTCTATTTTCCCACCCCGGTTTTCAGTTTGTAAAAATTTCTGTTTTTCCACCCCGGTTTTCAGTTTCTCCTTATTTCTCCCATGTAGTTAAATGCCCTTTCCCATAAACATACATTCAACAAGCTGGAAAATATAAATTTGCTGAAAACACAAATTCTGGAAAATTTACAGAATGCTGGAAATTGCAGAAATAAAAATCAGCAGTAATAAACAGCCATAAAACACATTAAAACACTGATATTTTTGGTCAACGTGACCCTGGAAAAACCCCCTACAACTCTTGGGGAAAACCAGTTTGAGAGCTCTTCTTTATTTCTTAAATGTCTTTTTACAACAAGAAAATATTCAGCAAAAATCAGCAAGCAAACTTTTACAACTTATCTCAGCCTTGCTAAAAAACTGCCCTGCTGAAACTTCGCTGTTGTTACTCCACTGCTGATACTCCGCAGCTCACTGTCCAGAAATCTCCCTTGCTCTCTTGCTCTCCTTCTCTCAATCTGCTCATGAAAGAATTGAATCGAATGTGATCTTTTCCTCATTTTTCTCCCTTAATATAACTCCAAGTGACTTTTGGGTGATCCAAGTGACTTTTGGGTGATCTCTAAATCCAATGGCTGAAATAGATTTAGATCAATGGCTGAGATTAAATGCACATTAAATCTCACTTTCTATTTTTTAATTCACCCCACTTTAATAAAGACCCACTTAGTCATTTATTTCCAAAGTCACTTTTCCTTTCTAATTTTTCATTAAATTTATAAAAGTCACTTTAAAATTAGACTTAGTAACTTTATCACTTAAAGTCACTTTTAAATTAGATTTTAACTTTATAAAAATTATAAAGTCACTTAAGGAGAAAAATTAAAATCTTTTGGACACTTTTCCCTAGGCCAAAGATCAAAGCCTAAGGGAACCACCTGTCCTCCGGTACCAAATTTCAACACTCCCTCTTACCGAGGAAGGTGTTCCTCACCACACCCATCTTGTCTCTGAAGTAAACATGTTTGCCCCGTGGTAAGGCTTTGGTAAGAATGTCTGCTACCTGCTCATCAGTGGAAATATACTCAAGCTTCACAGCTCCCTTCTGAACATAGTCTCTGATGAAATGATATCTGATCCCGATATGCTTTGACCTGTCATGAAATATTGGATTCTCAGTGAGTTTAATGCAACTCTGATTATCACAGTAAATCACTGAAGGTCTCAACGGCTGACCAAATAAGCCAAACAACATCTTGCGAAGCCAGATGGCCTCACAACTAGCTAGACTGGCTGCCATATAATCTGCTTCTGCTGA
>APFE031208404.1:25317-56369 GCA_000404065.3 Pinus taeda
ATTAAAACACATTTAAACACAGAGATTTTTGGTCAATGTGACCCTGGAAAAACCCCCTACAACTCTTGGGGAAAACCAGTTTGAAAGCTCTTCTTTATTTCTGGAAAATGCCTTTTACAGTGAGAATTTTCAGCAAAACAATTTTTTTCCAGCAAACAACTTATCTCCTTTTTCAGCGTCACAGTCAAACTGAACTGTTGTACGGATGTACGGACTGTACGGACAGACATCGGTTTCCATGCAGAAAATCGCCTCATTGAAATTCGTGCCCAAAAATCAGTCTTTTATTGTTTGCTCAGCAAAAATCTGCCTTTTATTGCTTTTTCTTTTAGCTGTACGGATTTGCTGAAGTGCTGCCTTGGAATATGTGTCAAGCTGCTGCCTCTTTCTCCTTCCTGTCCAGAAATCTCCCTTGCTCTCTTGCTCTCCTTCGCCCAATCTGCTCATAAAAGAATGAATGATCTTTTCCTCATTTTCCTCCCTTAATCCAACCCTAAGTGACTTTTGGGTGATCCCTAAATCCAATGGCTGAAATAGATTCAGATCTATGGATGAGATTAAATGCTCATTTAAATCTCACTTTCTATTTTTTAATTCACCCCACTTTAATAAAGACCCACTTAGTCATTTATTTCCAAAGTCACTTTTCCTTTCTAATTTTACATTGACTTTATTAAAGTCACTTTAAAATTAGATTTTAGTAACTTTATCACTTAAAGTCACTTTTAAATTAAATTTGACTTTATAAAAATTATAAAGTCACTTTAGGAGAAAAATTAAATTCTTTTGGACACTTTTCCCTAGGGCAAAGATCAAAGCCTAAGAGAACCACCTGTCCTCCGGTACCAAATTTCAACAGCTTCATGAATCGATGTCTTTACGTCTCACATTAATAAGGATAGTCATGGTGATTCAATCAATCATTTTTTGGCTTGTTAACACTCAAATTGAAATTCAAAGTTTATTTTTATCAATTAGGCATCCACAGTTAATGGATACATTAGCAGACAATCAACATCAACGGTTTGTGGATATATTAGTGAATGAAGTTATCATCATCGATGATTCCTAAGTGTTGAAGTATGGGATAAGACATTGTTATAGGTTTTCACTACTCAAAGTTAAAGGAAGGACATGATGTCTTCTTAGTGGACTTCAAAGCAATGGTATTCAAAGAGCAAATTTTGCAATTGAGTAGGTTTCCCCATGCTTGCATCTTAGAGACAGTACTTGGCATGGGCCCTGTTGACCACTAGAGTGGCACCCGCTGATTATATGAAGACTCCATGCCCAAGGATGTACCAATGGACACTCATACCATCAGATATCATCAATCAATAGAGTTTTTAAACTCTACTTCTATTTCTCATCATCTTTCTTGTGCCCAGATTCCACACCCTACGGGGAATTGTACTAAGTGATACTAGTAATGATGAATTTCAAGTCTGTAACAGGCCTAGGATGTTGGAACTCGATCAGCAAATGAGTACACCTTGGAGTGTTTTTTTTATCTGATTAATTATCCATTCTTTTTCAGAGGTAGATAATTTTCTGGTTTTTTTCACTCACTTTTTACCACAAAACTGGGGTGACAGTTTGAAGGTTGAGTCCCTAACACATCTTAATGTCTAGAGTCGATGTATATTACCATACTAGATCACACAAAAAATTGTGTAATTTGGTTAGATCTAGGTAGTCATTTTTTTATTTTTTAGATTTTTTGCACTACGGAAATTGCAATAAAAATCGTACTTGTAATGTAATAAGTGATGTCTAGAGAAGTTGTATGGGGTATGAATAATGAAATTTGCACCTCTCACCCTCAACTTTATACTATGCGCACTTTAAGGGGTTAAAAATGTGTTTTTAACCCTCAAAACCCACTTTTCCTATGTTTAGTGGGAAATCCGGCAATTAGTTAAGCCAAAAATTAAATAAATGAAGAAAAATAAATATCCACATACGTTAAATGTTCTGGAAATGAGGTGGAAAATTATAAGGGAGTTAAAGTGAAGTCCCAAGGTGATATGGACTCCTAAAATCAAAGAAAGGACATGTGCTCAAATAAAATCGAATTTCTGGCATTAAATGAGAAAGTTGCTTACTTGGAAATTTGAATTTGTGAAGTTAATGCACATTTGGGAGGATTTGGGAAAATATTTGATGGAGATTTTTGTGGGAAATTGTCCCCACATGGGTTACCACCCATATACAATTGTCATTCCAACATAAAATTCAAAGTTGGTAGATAAGGGGAGAAGAAAATGATGTCCACTTGCCAGAATTCGATTTTTACACTTGGCATTGGAGTTCCATTCAACAAATTCAAATTTCTCTTTAGGATTGTCACCTCATGCCACTTGTTTAATCACTTCAACATTGGAATTGGCTCTCATAGTTTTATATAATAGAGCCTTGAGCTCTCATTTGTATAATATTGTTACTAGCTATTGTGTTTGTGGAAGCGTTGGTGCCTTGTACACTTTCAAAAATATCAATAAAGACTTTGGGGTTTCATTCATGAGGTGTTCCTCCTTTGCGAGTGTGATGAATTGTTGATCATTGGTATAATTACTTTTACTCATTCTTTGATCTAATTTGTTTCCATATGCTCTTGTAGATTTGTCAATGTAGAGCTATCTTGCATTGACATTTGATTTAGAAGTATGCTCTAGGTATAGAATGCTCTAGTTGGTTTTAAAAAATCTCTAGAATTTTTTATCATTGTTTATTGTTAAATCTATATACAACTAATTCTTGATTGAAGTTTTGTAGAGGGAACATCTTGTTGGGATCACAAAATCAAACGTGAGGGAGAGTCTTGTTGATTTGGGGTAGCATCAGATGTACTCTAGCCACAAAATTTGGTGGGGAGGTTGGGGCACATGAGATCTCCAATACCCAAAAAGGGTTTGGGCAGATCCTAAACAGTTCAGGAGATATTAAAATAATTAATATTTTTAATGGAATCCCTAAATCTAAACTTAGGGAAAATAAAATATTAATATGAAATTGTGTTAGAATGGTTCAAAATACATGGATCAAGCCAGATCTAATCTTAGTCGTTGATTAGGGACTTAATCTCGGTTGTTGATATGTCAACAGAAAAAGTATAAGAGGACTTTTGAGGGTCACTTGGAGAATACACCAGAGTGATAAGTCATTCTATTCTCTAAAGCGGGGTTTGCTAAGAGAGATAGAATTAGTGATCAGGAGTTGCAGCTGAGAGGCATTGAGTACAGAGAGACAGAGAGGCAGAGATAGTGTTGGGAGAGCAGCGCAGTAGCCGAGAAAAGTGACACAAAGCCAGCCAGGGCTCACACAGAGGCAGTCGGGAGCTGCGTAGAACCTCAAAGAGGCCAATGTTGCTGACGTATTGGGCCAGAGGCTAACGCAAGGCCTCCTAAGGCTGGCGTGGACCCATCCGGGGTGACGCAGGACCAGCGTTGGGCAGAGGGGGCTGACGCAGTCCAGAAAACGCTGACACTAGGGTTTCTGGGGCAAATTGGTGTTGAGGAGCTGCCGAAAGGATTATCCAAGGTTTCAGCCAGGGGATTTGTCTCAAACTAAGAGGTATTACTGCCAAGGAAATTCTCTGTTGGGTAGGCTAGTTTCGGCACCCAAATTGTACTCTGATATTGCTTAATAAGAAAACCCTCATATAACTGCATCGGTTTTCCCACATTGGGTTTTTCCGAGGACATTGGTCCAAAAATAATGGTGTGATTGTTTTTGTTTCCTTTAGTTGTTGATCTGTAATATGTTGAGCATGCACTAATGTTTATTTTCAGTATTTACATTGTAAATAACTTGTCAAGTAAAATAACAAGTAGATAGGAATAAATCAAATAAAGTGCATGGAGGGTTTCTAACTAAGTAGACTTAAAAACTTCAACATGGTATCAGAGCCTGAATGCAAATTACAAGAGGACTAACGATATCAGCCGAGCGAAGCAATCGCAGTAGAAAACAGTTGTCCCGAGGTGACAAAAGTTGTTTCTAGCAGAGCAACAACAAGGAAGGGTGACGCTATGCTTGTGTCATTAAGGGTGAGCCGAGAAGAGGCAGCACAGAGGCTAAGGAAGGCAAAGGAAGCCTCACGCAAAGCCATGAAGAAGCTGGAAGGGCTGACGCAGTTGGATGAAAAGGTCGAGTTGCTGATGCTGGGATTGCGCAGAGCCTGGGAGCTCTCACCTTCAAGTTGTTGGGGTTTACAAGGTTGTGGGAATATTGCAGAGTGGAGTTGGTGAAGTACTATAGTCAGAACAGTACCTGACAGAGCAAGGCCAAGAGGAGGGAGTTGCTACCGAGGGTTTCTAGCCGAGGAACCCGGATCAGTGGTACAGTTGCACAAGACGATCAGAGTAGGGGGCATCTCGACAACGGCAGAAGGATTTCCAAGAGGGAAATCGGGACTCAAAGGGAGTCTAGAAGAGAACTTCCAGACGGGAAGTAGAGACTCGGAGGAGTCGAACAGAGAACTTCTAGGAGGGAAGTTGAAGAGCATCATGGCACTACACGGAGTAAGAGACCAAGATAGACTAGACGAAGCGTCAAACTTCGTAGTCTGGAATTCCAAAATCTTATCCGTACTTGACAGAAATCGTGTCAAGAACTTCACCTTGAGGGTAATAGCTATCCCAGTCGACCCCAATGATAACGACAAGTACGAGGAGGCAATGGTGAGGGTCAAGAGCATCATCCTTGACGGAGTCAAAGATCATGTAGTACCACACAATGCTGAGAAGGAAAAAGCATATGAGATGTGGGAGGTTCTCAAGAAATTGTACCAGCATACTTCTGTGTAGAGAAGAATGCTACTTGAGAATCAGTTGAAGTCATATCAGATGAAGAAAGGAGAACCGATTGACACCTTCCTCGGAGGACTGAGTGAGATTTGAGATCAGTTGACTGCTATAGGGGCCACGCAGGATCAAGAGTTGATGGTGAGGACAGCCCTAAATGTTGTCTCAGAAGAATGGGACGTATTTGTCCAGAGTATGCTGGGCTCCCACCTTGGGACCAGATGTGGGCGGCTCTTTGCCAAGAAGAGATCAGACGGCAATCGAAGACGGGTAGCAGCAGCAAGGGGATCAAAGTCAAACAAGAGGAGGAAGATGTTGCCCTAGCATCTGAGGGAAAGCAAGAAAAGCAGAAGAAAAAGGATCTCTCTAAGATCAAGTGCTCCCACTGTGGGGATCTGGGTCATTATGCAACCCAGTGTCCAAGGAAGAAGAGTAAGGGAGAGTCTTCTGAGACTAAGGCAGCGCCAGCACGGGCAGAGAAGGAAGTTTTGGCAGACGATCACTATGCCATGAGTGCACACGCACCACTTGAGCGGAAGTGGGGAGACATCGAGCTGTAGTCAGGTGGACTACAGGTGATGAGGGGCAGGATCCTCGAGGTACCCAGCCCCTCTTGGATTAGACCTTGCTACGGGAGCCCTGAAGAGGAGTTGCAGGACTAGCTGAGTCGAGTAGAGACAGATGCGGAGGACGCAGCAGAGAGAGCTACAGTGCAGAAGTCCAAGGACAGCTCGAGGCTAGCAGGATGCTATAGTGCGAGAGGCACAGGAGTGTTGCACCAATGCAGGATGACACAGAGAGCTGTGCAACGGTGTGAGATGCAGGGAGTTGTTGCAGCAATGCAAAGGTCAGAGAGGTAGCACTTGTCAGCAGCAGAGGGAGTTTCAGCATCAGTGGGTGTCTCTAGCCCAACAGAGAGATCAAGTTGGGAGATCAGTTACTTACTTCTCAGTAACTAAGTTGCAGTGGGCAGCAAGATGCAACATGATGAGAGGAGGTGCAGTGCGGATGCAGTGCTAGGAGAAAGGACCAGCAGCAGCAAGGATGCAGAGGAAGCTATCATACAGATGCAGCAGTGGTAGTGGTAGAACCATAGGCAGTAGTATAGGATACAGCAGTGCAGAGAATGGTGCGCAGCAGACTTAGCATCAGCACAGGTACTGATGCCGGATGATCAAAGTAATGCTCAGTGAAGAGTATTTCTAGAGCACAGTCCTCGCTAAGAGGAAGTGTTGATTTGGGGTAGTATCGGATGTACTCTAGCCACGAAATTTGGTGGAGAGGTTAGGGCACATGAGATCTTCAATACCCAGAAAGGATTTGGGCAGATTCTAAACAGTTCAGGAGATATTAAAATAATTAATATTTTTAAAGGAGTCCCTACGTCTAAACTTAGGGAATATAAAATATTAATGTGTATTAATATGAAACTGTGTTAGAATGGTCCAAAAGGCATGGATCAAGGCAGATCTAATCTTAGTCGTTGATTAGGGACTTAATCTCGGCCGTTGATATGTCAATAGGAAAAGTATAAGAGGAGGTTTGAGGGTCACTTAGAGAATACACCAAAGCGATCAGTCATTCTATTCACTAGAGCGAGGTTTGCTTAGAGAAATAGAATTAGTGATCGGGAGCTGCAGCTAAGGGGCATTGAGTACAGAGAGACAGAGAGGCAAAGATAGTGCGGGGAGAGCAGCACAATAGCCAGAGAGAGTGACATAGAGCCAGCCAAGGCCCACGCAGACGCAACGGGGAGTTGCGCAAAGCCTCAGAGCGGCCAATGTTGCTGACGTAGAGGGCCATAAGTCTGACGCAGGGCCTCCTAAGGCTGACGCAGACCCATCCGGGGTGACGCAGGGCCAGCACTGAGCAAAGAGGGGCTGACACAGTCCAGAAAAGGCTAACGCTGGAGTTTATGGGGCAGATTGGTGTTGAGGAGTTGCCAGAAGGATTATCCGAGGTTTCAACTAGGAGATTTGTCTCAAACTAAGAGGTATTACTGCCAAGGAATACTCTGATATTGCTTAATAAGAAAACCCTCAGATAGCTGCACTGATTTTCCCACAATGGGTTTTTCCGGGGACATTGGTCCAAAAATAATGGTGTCATATGGTGTGATTGTTTTTGTTTCCTTTAGTTGTTGATCTACAATATGTTGAGCATGCACTAGTGTTTATTTTCAGTGTTTACATTGTAAATAACTTGTTAAGTAAAATAACAAGTAGATAGGAATAAATCAGATTAAAATGCATGGAGAGTTTCTAACTAAGTAGACATAGAAACTTCAACAAGTCTTTGGAGAAACCAACCCACTCTTGATACATTCTTAAAAAAGCTCTCATTTGTTCTTTGAGCCTTCATAGTCTTATCTTACAAAGTGGTTTTGTAGGCATTTTGACACATAGCTTGTACACAAGCTGAGCACTTCTAAATTTAAATCTCTTTTTAAAAACATTGTACTTCATGTCTTTCATTTGCTATCTAAGAGCTTGAAGATGTCTAAGCAAAGACGAGAGTTTACTCTCACTCTTTAGCTTAGGCTTTTCTAAATTATAATTGTACATATACATTTTATCTTGTTGACCTTTTCACTAATACTAAACTTATTTTGCAGTCATTGTTTGGATTGTGTGCTAACTCTTGTGTGGCATATTTTGAAGTATAACCTCCCGCAACATCTAGCAAGTGTTTGCAGGACCTTTGGCAAATGTTAGGCATTTGATTTCCAAGGATGTCGTGAGCCCTTTTAAGGCTTATTTTGGCCATGTCAAGTTAACTAGAAGGTTGCCCATTTTCCTCTCTAAACCATGGGCATTTGGAGGAAACTCACACATTGTTTCCCTTGCATAAGTTTTGTGAGATCTTGTCACTACTTTCTCAAGAAAGGAGTTCTAGTGTCCAAGTTTCAAGCAATTATTGTGAGAACTCTCCTTGAAGTTTAGTTGAGGACTTTGAAGGGCTCTCTTCTCATTGTAATATTAATAAAAGATTTAATTTTCTTGTGAGAGCTTGGGATTTCTCCCATGGTATCCTATCTCCCCATTTAGAAGGAAGCTTCTCTTGGGTAGATTGACATTTGCATGGTTAAAGCTTTCATACTTCATTCACTTACATGTATGCTTTAATTGGGAATTAACACAACTTCAATATCACATTTCATTTTTAAGTTAAAATTTGTTACAATTTCATTTGAGCTTTGCATTTTCTATCTCATTGTTGCTTGGAGCTACAAGCTTACACTTTACTTTAGGCAATTCATCCTTTACATGCAACCATTTTATATTCTTAACAAAATTTAATTCGTTACCATTTACCTTGGTAAATTGTTTCATGAGCACTTGAATACATGCTTCATTTTTATTCTACGTTGTTATTTTGAATATTGGAGCAATTTATTTTCATTGTCTATTTGAAACAAATTTTACTTTTAAGCAAATTACTTGTATCATTTTAATTCATTGATGAGACACATGCAACACTTGTAAGCTAATTTTATTCATCCAATTGAGGTTATAATTGCAAGTTATGTTGAACACTATTTCATTTTCAGGCATTACAAATCAATCTCTCTTTTAAGGAAAAACTTATGCATTTCATCTAGGCATTTTAGTATAGGAAGGCCCCAAGCCTCATTAAAATTTGACCTCCAACATAGGTTGGTTGAAGTAGACATCTTAGGGACTCTACTCCTCTATTGACTCTTCACTTTGAGATCCATATCTTTGGGTGAGGGTGAGGTCTGAGGAATGAAGAGTTAAATTGTAAATCTTGTTGTAGAAATAATTAATAAAATTAACCAAGAGCACTTTCAATTACATTTACTTCAATGTTGCACTAATCGTTATCGGGATAATATCGACGCGAGGAAAAAATCAAAAAAATCGTAATAATCAGGAAAAAATCGTTTGGTACAAAAATATTCATTTTTTTTTCAATTTTTTTAATATATAAACCATCTACAACATAAAATAAATACATTGACACATAAATATGATAAAAGAACTAATATATAAGATGTTTAATATCATTTCTAGTGCTAAAATCACACATAACAGTGAATCATGTCCTGAATAGTAAATCCCTGACTCCTGAGTCCCAACTCAACCTCAAAATATCAACAAAAAATATAATAATGTATCTCATATGCATGAGTCATAATGTCATATACAATGAAATGAACAAAAAACTAAATTCAATACCTATTGAATTTCCCTTGCCCCTCTAGATGTAGATGTCGGTGGAAGCTAGCAGCCACAGTAGACTATGGAGTCTGTTTGTGCCCTCTAGAAGTTGAAGAACTAGGAGCTACAGGAGGTAGACCACGTCCTCTAACTTGTGACAGGGGTAGCTTGGGTCACCTCCTCCCCTCAAAATATATATATATATATATATATATATATATATATATAATATTTTCCACCATTTTTTCTCAAAAATCGCGATTTTTTTCAAAAAAAATCGCCTATAAAAAAAAGTCCTGAGTATTACTCGCATTTTATCTTTCGCTGAAAAAATCGCGAAAAAATGATAATATCGTGATAATATCACGATTTTAACAACATTGATTTACTTTACTTGTCTCTTGACGGTTTGAGATTTCATATGCAAAGTCTATTCCAAATGCAAGTATTGTAATTCTTTCAAACAAGTGTTTTCTTTTCATGCTTCAAGTCTAATTGCATATTGATGCCTTCGTTTAGGACTTCCTTTCTTTTACATTTCCAAGTTAATTACTATTTTTTGGGTTTTGGCAAGATATGTTTCACATGTTTTGATTTATAAAGTTGATTATGTCAAAAACATTTTGTATCTTACATATCTTGTGCTAACAATTTTTGTTTACATTTTAGGGTTACTTTGCTCTCTTTTGAGAGCATTGCATTTTACTTTGAGAAAAAATATTTTTAAGTTGTTAAGCAAATTCCTTATAAGGCATTGGTTTTATGGTTTTTGTCATATTAATGACTAATATTGTTATTTCAAGTTGTTCATTTCATATTTGCTCATAAATCCTTAAAAGTTATCGATTTTCACTATAACACTCTCCTAGAAACTCACATCTTTTAACTTAACTTTTCACTAGGGACCACCCCTCTTACCCAACCTAGGAGATAGCTCAAACGGAAAGAGTCAGGATTAGTGTGACAACCCCTTCTCTGAGAGGCGGCAGGTGATACTTGTAGGTAGGTGTAGGCGGCAGGTGATAACATTTTTGGCGCCATTGCTAGGGACAAGTCTTCTTGTACCTGGGAAATCGACTAACTTTTGGTTTTTGCATGTTGGATTTTAGAGTTAAATTCTTATTCAAGTGGCGACTCTACTTATTTCATTTTCTACAAGGATTTCTGCTTGAAGCTTGCTTCTTGTAGATTTCTTGTTAATCTTGGACAAAAGCCTCTCTCTGGTATCCATTTGCTCTTTCAGGGTCAAGTGAGCATAACATCATGAATGATTTGTTCGCCCCTTGTGATTTTAATAACATTTCAGGCTATCCGAATTTCATTCTAGATGAAGCCATTGAGGCTATTGAAGAGTTGTTTAATTTTCTAGATTACAATGCCATTAGTACTGAAACTCACCTTAGGAATTTCCACGTTTGTGTGAGCAAATGCTACCATGATATTAACCATGTGGATGTTAAAATGAGGCTTTTCATCTTTTCAATAGATGGAAATGCAATGGATTGGTTCATAGAATTCCCTGCTAACAGTTTTGATTCTTGAGAATCAATCATTGACGCCTTTGAAGAAAAATATGAAGTTGAAAGAAAGATCAAAGCAAAAGCAAATGAGAATGATAAGGATCTCATGAAGGGGTTGACTCAAATGATTAAGGATATGCAACTCAACCAAGTTCAACTCATTAGGAGCATGGAGGTAAATCATACACAAGCAATAACGGCCATGGAAGTCAATCATTCTAATCAGATGACCTCTATTCAAAACAGGGTGCTCGCCATGGAAGAAAAACAAGTGCAATTAATCAACACCATGGAAACGAATCATGCCAAAGAAATATGTATTATGAAGGCTAATCAAATCACTTTTCAAAATAGGTTGGAGGAAATGGAAAGATTACATGTACAAAAAATCCAGTGTAGGACAGATAACGGATGGGAAAAGAACAAAGAAACAAATCATAAGCCTCACGATCCACTGAAGCAATCTTCATCTCATTATGAAGATGTCATTTACTCGATTGAAAAAATAGCAAGGAAACCAAGGGGAATCAGGTTTATACTTATGAGAACAAAGTCCTCAAATATTCAGAATTGGACATGGCACATCAGAAAAGCAGCTTGTGTATCTCCTTGAAAGTAAGCAAGTTCTCAGCATGAACTTCATTCAGGACATTTGATGCTATGGGGCATCTTTTTGTATCATATTTCTAACCTTATCACTTGTCATTTTTCTTTAATTAGTTTTATTTCGTGAATAAATTGTCATTTATGCTCTTAGAATAAATTTTCATCTCTTCATTTATGTACTTGATTTCATTTTATGATATTTAGAATGGATATTGTTGATACATGTCTTTTTTCGATAGATGCAGATTTCATGTTCTTGCACACTATTACTTCATATCTAGCATGCATCCCTATATGTATCCAAATGTCGACCACTGGAGTGACCCCTGATGATTATATGAAGACTCCATGTCGAAGGATGTACCAATGGACACTTGTACCATCAGATATCATCAATCAACAGAGTTTTTAAACTCTACTTCTATTTCTCATCATCTTTCTTGTACCCAGATTCCACACCCTACGGGGAATTGTAATAAGTGATACTAGAAATGATGGATTTTGAGTCTGTAACAAGCTTGGGATGTTGGGACTCGATCAGCAAACGAGTACACCTTGGAGTGTTTTTTTTATCTGGTTAATTATCCCTTTTTTCATAGGCAAATAATTTTCTAAATTTTTTCACTCACTTTTTACTCCTCTTTTTTTGGGGGAAATCAATGTCTTTTTTGGGGAAAAAACTTATGCATTTCATCTAGGTATTTTAGTATAGGAAGGCGCCAAGCTTCATTTAAATTTTACCTCCAACATAAGTTGGTTGAAGTAGACATCTTCGGGACCCTCTACTCCTCTATTAACTCCTCACTGTGAAATCCATATCTTTGGGCAAGGGTGGAGTCTGAGGATTGAAGAATTAAATTGTAAATCTTGTTGTAGAAATAATTAATAAAATTAACCAAGAGCACTTTCCATTACATTTACTTTACTCGTCTCTTAATGGTTTGAGTTTTCATATGCAAAGTCTATTCCAAAAGCAAGTATTGTAATCCTTTCAAACAAGTGCTTTCTTTTTATGCTTCAAGTCTAATTGCATATTGATGCCTTCGTTTAGCACTTCCTTTCTTTTACATTTCCAAGTTAATTACTAATTTTTGGGTTTTGGCAAGATATGTTTCACATGTTTTGATTTATAAAGTTGATTATCTCAAAAACATTTTGTATCTTACATATCTTGTGTTAACAATTTTTATTTACATTTTAGAGTTAATTTGTTTTCTCTTTTGAAAGCATTGCATTTTACTTTGAGCAAATATATCTTTAAATGGTTGAGCAAATTCCGTATAAGGCACCAGTTTTATGGTTTTTGTCATATTAATGATTGACATTGTTATTTCAAGTTGCTCATTTCATATTTGCTCATAAATCCTTAAAAGTAATCGATTTTCACTATTAACACTCTCCTAGAAACTCACATCTTTTAACTTAATTTTTCAATAGGGACCACCCCCCCTAGCTAACCTAGGAGACATCTCAAACGGAGAAAGTCAGGATTAGTGTCACAGCCCCTTGTTTCAGTTCCCTACCACCAACCACACCTTGTGGGGTTGAAGGATTTTCTCACTAACTTGTAGGTAGGTGTAGGTGACAGTTGATAACAGGCCCAAGCAAATGAAGGTTCCAAAAGGGTGAAATTAGATTTTCAAGATCAACTTTTTGGATATTTTCTAGTTTTAGAAAATTAATCTTTCTTGAAATCTGATCACATATTTGGATACCCTTTATAGAGACGCTTAGGATTCAATTTTGACAGCGATTAAACAAAGACAACTTTTAGTCAAAGTTGGTCAAAGCTAGATCAAAATTATGGTTTAACACTTTCAACAATGATTACACTAATAGGCAACCCCTATTGAATGTTGGCAAATTATCCTTTCTTTTAATCCAAATATTTTATCTTATGGTCATAAATGAAAAATGTTGGCATATTCTCGTCATCTCCTCTACATCAACAAATGGAATTTCAAATATTAACTACCATACATCTCTAAATTCATGTTTACCCTTTCACATTTACCTCATACAACTATAAAATACGATGCAAATTATCAAATAACAAATTATGCAAATTATCAAGTAACACAAATTATTCAAATAATCAAATAACAAATGGTGCAGATTATGCAAATGACGCAAATTATCATTACACATATCAAATTACAAATGCTTCCCATTAGCATATAGCAACCACATTTGCCAATGTGATTACACTAGTTATATTTCTAGATACCATTTATTGAAAATAGCAAGTGATCCAACTTTGGTCATGGTTTGAGATCACAAACAATTATGTCAAAATTAGGGTGTTTGCAACGCAAGATTCAGTTATTTCTGGGTGCCATTTATTGTGAGCAATATGGGGGTCAAACGAAAGTCAATTGTTTGGTCAAGATAAGGATTTCGACCAGTTATAAACATAGTTAGTGCCTCAAGACCACCTATGAAACCAGATTCGCTGGAAATCCCCTACGTGTCTGAATCCCACGAATCAGACACGATTCGTTGGGGATTCGAATCCCAGAACGAGACACATTGTGTCCTAATGGGACACGTACAAATCCCGTACGTGTCCCATTAGGACACAACGTGTCCCGATTTTGGGATTCGAATCCCCAAAAAATGAAACCTGCGGGCATAAAAAGGCGTTGTTCTTTTAGTCTTCTACCATTTCTCTCTTTCAGTTTTGCATACATTGACCTGTGGGCAAGGAGCTAAAGGTTTGGAGCAAGGAGCTAAGGGTGTGGAGCGTTCGGCAAGGAAATTCAAGCACCAGTTAAGTGCATTTCACCTCTATTGTTTTGCATTTCTATTACAGCAGTTTGTATATGATTTTTTTTACAAATTTGTGCATGTTTTGTTTATTTTTTTTACAGTATTCATGGCTCAATTAAGGGCAAAAATTAAGGAGCAAAGGAAGAGGGAGAATGTCTCCATTGGAAATGTTCCTCCTCCCCAAATATCATCAGAGTCTGCTGCAAGTAATGTTGAGGGAAAAGGAGGACCTAAAGACAGCATTGAGAAATATTCCTTGTGGAGATATGTCACAAGAGAGAATGGGACAAGCACCAAGGGGAAGGGAGGAGGCAATGTGCAATGGAGATGCAACTTTCGCCACATTTCTTTCAAAAGCACATATTATTGTGTGAAAGGCCATTTGTTGGCTTTACCAGGATGTGGAATTGGAGCTTGTAAAGTTGCTCCTTTACAAAAGAGGAAAGAAATGGAAAAAGAGTTCACTGTTGGCATGGAAAATGTGGCTGCAAAATCAAGAAAAACCAAGAATGAAGACCCCCTTCCATTTTTGAGGAAAGGCACCACCAAATTTCCATTTGAGAGTTCTATTGGGGGACAAGCAGCAAAATGAAGACCAATTACACTTGGTCCAATGGACAAGATTTTTCAAAAAGATTATGAGCACATTGATATTTAGTCAATGAATGTATTTTTCATAGAGGTGATGAGTGTGTTAGTCTATTTCTAGCATATGCTTTTTCATGATAATGATTTGACCTAGAAATTTGTGTTTTTCTTGATGATCAATTTTAAGATATTTTAACTAGGCAACCAATGCACTCCACTTGAGAGATTGCTTGAAGAGCAAGTTACTTGCTTCACAAGTAACTGACAATGAAATCTATTTGTGGATAATACACACTTCGCATCTATTTTCATTTTGACTTACATTCACTCCAAATAGCAAGTTACTTGTGAATTCACAAGTAACTAACAAGTGAAATCTATTTGTGGACAATACACACTTCAAGTCTATTTTCATTTTGACTTGCATTCACTTCAAGTAATTGTTTTTCTAGGTCAACTTGTTGACCAAGTAGTTTTATTCAATTCATTAAGAATGCATTATTTCAAGGGGGTTCATTGCCTTTTATTTTGGACCCCACATGGTCAATTATTAGCTCCATGAGGAGTGCATCTCGTCCCTAATGTTCTTAATCCGACATGAGTTGCACATCACTTCAGTTCAATTCAATTTAGTTTAGTTGACAACACACTAATGTTTAGTTCAGTGGACTTGACTTCTCCCTAGATTCACATCACTCCAATTCAGTTTGATTAATTTCATTTTAGTTGATTTTCAAATAATGTAATGACCCATCTCGAACTAAAGGGAGCATAGGGATATTAGCATGCACACAAGGCATGCATATGATAGCTACATACGCATGCATCTTATGTACTGCACTAACATACATATTGGTTGATATTATTGAAAATTGTTTATGTTTAGGGTAACGAATTGACTATTGAAGTAATACCTAACTAACCAGAATATAGTGGGGTACTTGATGTAAGTACTGCCATCATAATATATATAATCCTACGATATAAAACTAAAGATAAATACAATGTATTGAACAAAATAAAAAGGAATATATATATATATAATATATTATATATATATTATAATATATTAATCTAACAAAAAGAAACTATCATATATGTATTTTAAAAATGAAATGAAATATACTATATATTATAATAAGAATGATACTATATATAATATATAAAATATATATATATATATATAATATATATATTAAATTGTGATTCAAACTAAAACCATAATACTATAAAAGTAATGTAATATAAACAAAAGGAAACCATAATACAATAAAAGGGATGTAATACAAATAATTAAAGACATTTCATTAAGTTTGGGTATCAAAAGAAGGCGGTGACCACCTCTGCAAATTCTCAAAATTTATCTAATTGAAGGCGGTGGAGAAATTTGGCGAGGCGAAGAAACCTCTCCAGTTTAAAAAAGGGTGGAAGGTACTGTAAGAAGGTGGAATTCTTTCAGTGGAAAGTTTTTTTTTTAGGTCTTTCACAGACAGAGGAGGAATACCGAGAAAGTCAGAGGAAGATTGATCCTTAATTATTCTTGGAGCTTTGGGCACAAGGCCAGAAGACCTCTATTTCGAAGTCTTCTGGATCTAGGAACTGCATAGGTTGATCCCAAATAGTCTGAGAGGAAAAAGTCAGTTTGGTACCCGGAGAGGGAGCAACAACAGACCAGAAACGCCATCAAACGAGAATTTCAGGTAAGTACTTGTAAATGAATTGTTAAGTTCTAGGTTCTTTGGTTAAATTTCAAAAATAGGGCATTAGAATTGATGTTAATTGTTAAATTTACGTTCTTTGTTTCAAAAAAAAAATATTGGTGTTAAATTTTGGTATCATAGCTGAGTTTGAACACTTTGAGACCTTACAGGCCTTATATACATCATAATTTGGAAAGGAACTATGGATTGGGCTTTAAATTAGGTATCATAGATTTGAATTAATTAGGGCTTTGAATTTTCTTATGTTCATTGTTTCTTAGGTCCCCTGGTTATGTATAATTGCATGACATTGATAATAAATTATTTTGACTTTGACTAAATTCTAGTCCTTGGGACAAGTTATGCATCATTCCCGGCCAGAGCATAAGCCGAATGAATTGTTAAGTTTAAGGTTCTTTGGTTAAATTTCAAAAATAGGGCATTAGAAATTATGTTAATTGTTAAATATAGGTTCTTTGCTTCAAAAAAAAATGGGTGTTAAATTTTGGTATCACAGCTAATTTTGAACACTTCAAGACCTTACAGGCCCTATATACATCATAATTTGGAAAGGAACTATGGATTGGGCTTTAAATTGGGTATCAGAGATTTTGAATTAATTAGGGCTTTGAATTTTATTATGTTTATTGTTTCTTAGGTCTCCTAGTTTTGTATAATTGCACGACATCGATAATAAATTATTTTGACTTTGACTAAATTCTAGTCCTTGAGACAAGTTATGCATCGTTCCTGGCCAAAGCATAAGCCTAACGCATATCCATAACTGGTGTAAGAACAATTCCACATCTTCGACCCTCAACACACTATGCAGTCGTGCCATCATCGCTATTAGAGGATAGAGGATACTATCGACCAAAAAAAAATTTATGAAAGCCTTAAGTATTAGATTTGTGCATCGTAACCAAGGTAGCGTGAGGGTAGAGTTGGGGCATATTTCCTCTCTGAGTCAGAGCTCCTGTTTCTGTTAATCAAAAATATGATTTATCATAAACTTTATATGATGGTAAAATTTTCTATAGTCATAGAGTCGCCTAGTTTCGTCATCTTGTTCCGTTGTTGAATAGTAATTTCTTCAGGAATGTCTACATCAATTTAGTTTATAGAACAAACTTTGTTTATATATATTTATTTTTAGATTTATTAAGTATTTATAATTTAATAACAAAGGCACTTTTATATATTCAACAATTAAGTCGAAACCAACCCCACTGTTGATTGATCAATTCTCTAGCGTAGTCGGAATAACGATACCACCAACTTCTGCCTTCCCTATACACGCTAACCAGGATATGGCCTTGTACCATTCCCCGGTCAATCCGCTTCCTTGCACTATTGTGTATTTCCCTATTTTGTAAGTTTGCACCTGCAAACTCTAGGAAAACACAAACGGGTGGACAACGAACATGGAGACAGCTGAGGAAGCAGTGATTCGATTTTTTTTTAAGTTATTGGACGACTCTGCTTGAAATTTAAATTTGGATATTCAGTTTAACTTATGATATATTGAACAACGCCATTAGCTTAAAGAAGAATTTTAATGAATTATAAATAATAGAGAATGGACATTATAATGCCCGTGATTGAATGGAATAGATAGAATGAGATTGTATGTGCGATAAAGGGTCAAGGTCTTAATTCATAATGAAAGGGTAGATGTTGTGAAAAATCCTATCCTCAAGGAATCCCTACTGCAGCAAAACTGAATTTACTTCTCCTAATTGATTTTAATATACATTATCAACTTATTTTCTGAATTATACTGAAGTAAATTACTTCTGCAGCCTACACCAATTTAATATGATTACATGAAACAAGAAATTGAGCAAAGAACAAGATACATAGAACATTGTTATTTTTGGAGAAAACTAGTGCAGCAGCTCTGAGGGTTTTTTATTATTAAGCAATAGTTCTCAATACAATGTTGCATGCCCTCCAAGCAATCCAATGACAGAGAAAAAAATTTATGGCAGAAAACTAAGTAAGATTACCTCACTTCAACCGGCAAATTCCGACTGATCCGGCAGCAAAACTGGCTAACCCCAGCTATCTCTGCGTTGGCCCTACTTAGGCCTTGCGTCAGCCTTACAGGCTCTACGTTAGCTTTTGCATTGTCACTTCTGCCTCCTAAAACTTCTGCGTCAACCTCTCCCAGTTGTTCCAGCAGTTTTCGAATTTCTGCGTGAGGGCAGCCTCACTTCTGCGCTGGTCGTTCCGGCTCTGCATCAGGCCGGCGTGGGCCCAGACTAGCCCAGCATCAGTCCCTTTAGATGTTGCGATGCCTCCACTAGTGGTTCTCCGCCTCTCTGCCCAGTATTTTCGAACTATCCTTGCCCCTCTACTGCAGAATGATCACTCAATTCGAATTTCACAACTTCCTAGCCCCAGAAATCGAACTCCAGATCAATTCGTTCTCTCCGAGCGTGTTTCTAAATGAACCCCAAGCCTCCTTCTTATACTTTTCTCGTTGAGACTTCAACGGCCGAGATTAAGTCTCTAATCAACGGCTAAGATTAAAACTTGACTTGATTCACTTTCTAGAACATTCTCACCCATATTTTGATTGATACCCATTAATACTTTAATTTTCTCAAGTTCAGACTTATGAACCCCATTAAAAATATCAATTATTTAAAAAAAAATACGATCTGGGTGTTATTTCACCAAACGGTTTCTGGGTTATTTAGAACTCGTGTGCCTTACCCTCTCCACCAATATTTAATGCTAGAGCGCATCTGATGCTACCAAAAACTAACACTCCCTCTTAGCGAGGAAAGTGCTCTAGCAACAATGTCCAACTACATGATGCCCTATTTCTGAAGCATCTCCTTTCCGGACTATTGCTGCCAACAACACTGTGTTGTTGCTGCTACTGTACTGTTGCCCATGACACTGCCACTGCTACATCTGTACTACAGCTCCCTCTGCATCTGTTGCTAACACTACCACTGCCAGCTCTGCACTGCATCATTTTCCAATTACTGCTACTTAACAACAGAAAAGCATCCAAAATTTCTCAACTAACTGTGTTCAATATAATACCATGTGAATGTTGGAATCTGACTGCTACTAGTCTCTAACCTCTGAATCTTCTACACTACTGGTAACTTCTACACTATGCCATCTGCAATATTGCAAACCTTGCTCTACGCTGATCAGCCTCTGGTCTCAAGCTACTACATCTGTCTCTCCAACCAACCACTGCATCATCTGACACTAAGTCCATCTTGCTACCACTAAATCTCTGGCTCCTGTAGCAAGGAATTGATCTAAGAGGTGGACTCCTCAAGGATCCTGCCCATGTGTAGTCCTCCTGACTACAACTCAATATTGCCCCATTTCCCTCCTAAATATGCATGGGTACTCATGGCAAACTCATCTTTGTCAATTTTTGCTGGAGCAGCCTTAGGATCTTGTTTCTCATCCTTATCCTTTCGCTTTAAAGGATACTGGGATGTAATCTGGCCCATCTCGCCACATCTGAAACATTTCACCTTTGAAATGTCCTCCTTCCGCTTCGGCTTCTGTTGTCCCTTTGATGCTAGAGTTGCATTCTCCTCCTCCTCCTTGGTCTTTGTGCCACTCCCACTGCTACCATTGAGGTTGACCTTAACCAGATCCCTCTGTTGGAAATACTAGGGGGGGTGAATCAGTATTCCTTTTCAATTGTTACTTTTACCAGTTAGATCACTTATAATTAGAACACAAAATGAACAATAAGAATAAATACTTTTATTAATCTCGATAAATCAAGTACAATGTTTGTGTAGGGCTCCAACCCTAGATGAAGACACCAATCTTCAATCTCCTAGGCTCCAACTTGTATTTGCCAAGCACCGACTTGGACTTCCAAGGCTCCAACCTTGTTCATTTTGAGGCACCAACCTCAAGGGCTCCAACCCTATATCTGGTTCATGTTTCGACTTGGGTTCTTGAGGACTCCGATCCTCTAGGGCTCCAACCCTATCCTTCAAGGCACCAACCTTGTCTTTTCGAGGCTCCAACCTCTTGGGCTCCAACACTCAGCATCACTACGTCAAGATATGTTTAGTTGTACTTCATGGCTCCCAAGGTCTTCTTCATCGAGCCTTGTCAATCTTTGTCTTTACTGTAGTCTACAGATTATATCATCAATGACAACCTTGATCTCTTCACATGAAGGTGTCTCCTGTTGAAATTTGGTACTGGAGTACAGGTGGTTCCCTAAGGCTTTGATCTTTGGCCTAG
Source organism: Pinus taeda (assembly GCA_000404065.3). NCBI lineage: Eukaryota > Viridiplantae > Streptophyta > Pinopsida > Pinales > Pinaceae > Pinus > Pinus taeda. The sequence goes on from APFE031208404.1 coordinate 45,732, forward strand.
GGAAAAGTGTCCAAAAGAATTTAATTTTTCTCCTAAAGTGACTTTATAATTTTTATAAAGTCAAATCTAATTTAAAAGTGACTCTAAGTGATAAAGTTACTAAAGTCTAATTTTAAAATGACTTTAATAAAGTCAATGTAAAATTAGAAAGGAAAAGTGACTTTGGAGTTTGGACATAAATGACTAAGTGGGTCTTTATTAAAGTGGGGTGTATTAAAAAAAATAGAAAGTGAGATTTAAATGAGCATTTAATCTCAGCCCTAGATCTCAATCTATTTCAGCCATTGGATTTAGGGATTCCCCAAAAGTCACTTAGGGTTAGATTAAAGGAGGGAAAGGAAGAAAAGGTCATTCATTCTTTCATGAACAGATTGAGAGAAGGAGAGAGCAAGAGAGCAAGGGAGATTTCTGGACAGTGAGGAGAAGGAGGTAGCAGCTTGGCACTCATTCCAAGGCAACGTTTCAGCAAGTCCGTACAGCTGAGTTAGCACACAGTGAAAGGTAGATTTTGGGCACGATTTTCTAGAAAGGTCGTACAGCAGTTTTGGTTCAGATTCCAAGGAGGCCGTACAGCAAGTTAGCATAGAAATCGAGGAGCAGAAAATCTAAAGTTTGCTGGCACGATTTTTCAAGGGAGGCCATACAACAAGTGGTTGTACCTTAGCACACTTTTCTAGGCAGAAATCCGTACAGTTGTACTGCGGTTTTTCTACACAGAAATCGAGGAAAACCGTATAGCAACATTTATGGCAGCTTGCACGCTTTTCTAGGCAGTTCGTACAAGAGCATTTAAGGCTGAAATTTGGGCACAAAAATCGAGGAGGCCGTACAGCATTTATTAATGTTTGCAAGTTTTTCCAGTTGGCTGTGAGGCACGGAAAACGAGACAAGTTGTAAAAGTTTGCTCGCTGATTTTTTGCTAAATATTTCTCTCACTGTAAAAAGCATTTTCCAGAAATAAGAAGGAGCTTCCGAACTGGTTTTCCTCAAGAGTTGTAGGGGTTTTTCCAAGGTCACCTTGACCAAAAATCACTGTGTTTAAATGTATTGAATGGCTGTTTGTATGTGCTAATATTTATTTCTGCATTTTCCAGCATTCTGTAATATTTCCAGAATTTGTGTTTTCAACGAAATTTATTTTCCAGTTGTTGAATGTATGAATATGGTAAAGGGCATTTAACTATTTTGGAGAAATAAGGTGAAACTGAAAACCGGGGTGGGAAATGAGAAATTTCTATATCTCCGCCGTCCTTCATGGTACCCAATCAAATTCTCCAAGTCACTTCATGATGACTAATGCATCATGGTCTTCAATGTTATCTTCAAGATCTCTTAAGGCTTCTCAACAAGGTGTCTACAATACTCTGCTCAAATGAAGGTCAAATTAATACTCTTCAAAGGTGTGCTCCAAAGAAACCTTCAAGGTAAGCTCCAGCAAATGTCTTCAATGGTTCTTCAATGAGCTGCTTCAACAAGACTTCAAAATGATTTCTAATAAGCTGCTCAAGGAGTCTTCAACAAATTGTTTGCAAGGTGTCACTACAAAGGTAACACTGATCTCCAAACGATGAATTTGTCAGTCAAAAGTCTGAAATATTTAGTCTCAGATCCAGGCATCTAGGAGTCTGCTCCAACTGCTCTTTTTATACTCCTATGGTTTGCTTCAAAAGTAATTCAATGGGATACCTTATCATCCTTCAAATGATGCCCAAAAGTTGCTTCCACATTAATAAATATGACTGTCCTTTAGGTCTGAGGGTGACAGGGCTCCAAGTCTTAAGTTCAAGCTTCAATAGTGTGGTTGTCTGAGCTTTTGTACACGGTTCACTTAGTCCGAGCTACAGCAAGGGGTCTTCAATCACTTTAAGGACTTCAAATACTGCTTCAGGAATCAGAACATCATAGGATACAAAAACATTATGTCCAGACCTCAACGAATTATTTCAGTACCTAATCTCCAATGTATCAGCCCTTCAATACTAAAACAGGAAGACCAGACTTCAAAAAACTCGGGTTTGAATAGTTTAAGCCACAGATCGAGGTATCAATGTGACTGTTCTCTTTACTAATAAAATTCAGGTTTGAGTTCCCCTTTGAGGATAACTGTCCACAGGTGACTGTCTTAGCTTTTTATGCCATCACAGGTTTGAGGCACTGCAAATCTCCACGAGACTGTTCATATACCGAGATGTATTGGTGACAAGTTTTATTACTGATATAACAGCTAGCAGTCTTGAGTTATTATGCCACAACAAGCTAGTTGTCCATACACATAGATTCGTCCTCCACTTCACAGCTCCGAGTTTGAATAATAACCCAATCAGAAAAATAGCCCAAACACAGAATCTCCTGATGTCTGAGCTTGAGGAAGGATAACCACAGAAGTTTGCCCAGAAATATCCTTAACTGTCCTCGGCTTTCTGTCCTGTTTATCTGCCTTGTCTCTGAAATCTCCACCAAAAATGGACGCTAGAATGAGGAGTCTGAACTGTATACATATAGTGACTTCGCTTAAAATCTGAAGGGACACGTCTATTTGAAGGAGGCCAACATGGGAGAGAAGCTCAGGTCGGCTTACTGACCAGAATTACACCATTAACTTGTAAAATCAATAACTTTCAAACCGCTTGGAGTTTCGGGCTGAGTAATAGCTCGTTGGAAAGGCAAAATTATGCTCTTCAAGATGGTGTAGGTATCATTAACAAATTTTAAATCTAAGGTAGCAAATAATAATTTTTAATGTGACTGATTATTTACGAGTGCAGAAATGTAGACAGGGCAGAATGCCTTTGAGTGTAGGGCTTCTTCATGGTTTGATTTCTTTGTTGATTGTCTTCATAATCATGTCCTGGCCTTCTTCAACATGGGATCACCATCATCATGTCCTTGCCTTCTTCAACATAGGGTCACTAGTGCAGAGATATTTCATCAATCAAATGCAGCATCATTTTGTAATCTTCATCATAAGGACATCAAGCTTCACATCATTGGAGATTTGTCATGTCATCATCAAATTATCGGAGGTAGGACATGTCATCATGTAGTGTTATCATCAAGATCAGTGATATGGTAGTCTTTCATTATGATCATCAAGATACATGATTGACACTTCATTTGTGTCTTGACATCTTAAACAAGAGTTGTAATCATCCTCTGACATCTTCAAGAATATTTTCCATCGCGGCCACTAACATCAACTATTGACATCAATCACAACCTAGATTAACAATCTCCCCCTTTGTCATTGATGGCAATATTCTTTCCCTTTCAACATTCTCTCCCCCTTTGACATCAATGGCAAACGGGGTGCCCAAGTACTCCCCCTGTCAAGCTGCTTCTTTTCTTCACGAATAGTAGTTCTTCAAAGGTATATTGCTCCCCCTGCCATCATGCTCTTCTTTCTGGCAATGTGGTCCATGATAGACATGTTTGAATTTCTTCATGTGATGAACCAACTCCCCCTGCCTTTATAAACTCCTTTAGCTCAAGAAAGATTGCTTGCTTTGTCATCAAATGGAAGAGATCGTCAACAATAGTCCATTGGATGAGTAAGGAATCATGCTCTTCAATGGAGTTGCTCCTAAGAAATCATTTATCAAAGAATGATTGTCAATATAGCTCATCAAGGATTTCATAAGGCCCATTCACGGATGGCTTTTGCAAAAATGCTTTATCATCATAAGCTCCCCCTAATTGTATGAATGGTCTTCCTTTTGGCAGAGTCTCCCTATCAAATACTTGGAATATCAAGGATAACATCATCAGGTCAACAACATGTGTTGTTGGTTTGAGTGTTCAAGAGACTTTTGGATTCAATTTGCTTTCTTTTCCATACTTGTGTAACTTTCTTCTCTGGCACGGTTCTAGCTTGTGTAGGGGCCCAAGTCAAGTTACAATTACGTGCCATATGTCCAATGTTATGACACTTGAAGCACTCTATGTTGTTCATGAATAAGAATTCATGACTTATTGCACAATTGCTTCTTGAAGATTGACGGGGACCATTAAATATGTCTTTGTGATATGCCCTATGATCTTTTGCCATGTGCCCAAAGTTTGTACAAGAATAGCAATAACCAAGAAATATACTTTGATACCTAAGAGATGAAGATTTCCTTGATGTACTTCTAAAGTCTTTTTGCCTTGGGATTCTTTGATGATATTCATTACCTTTTGTATTCTTGACACCATCTACAAGTCTCCTTGGAATAGGATTTCTTACATTGTTGTCTTGACCCTTCTCCTTGCCTTTGCTGGAACTGGGAGCATCAACATTTCTTCCAAGCTTCCTCACATCCTTGTTGTTTGAAGCATTAGGGTTTGCATCATTCTTGCTTGAGGATTTACCTGCATAGCCAAGACCTGATTTATCGAGGGGAGACCTTTGATGACATAGGATGTCATCTAGGGTTTGAGAACTTTTCAAGTTCTTATTCAGCAAGTCAACTTCCTTTTTAAGAAAGACAAATTCTTCCTTCATTTTCTTGCATTCTTCATCCTTCTTTGATAGAATGATCTCCATTTCTTCCTTCATCTTGGTTGCCTCACATGATTGGGCCTTAAGAGAAGTGATTTCTGATTTTAACATGGTGATATCATCATCCTTTTCTTCTAGTTGGCATATCATGGTGTTTCTCTCCTTTCCTGCTCCATCAACTTGTCCTTCTATGAATGTCAAAGCTTCCATCACCTTCTCAGCTCCTTGTGTTTGTTTCCTTGCTTCTTCTAGTTGAGATCTAAGGGAGGAGACTTCTTCCTTGTATTGACCAATCTCTGCTTCAAGTGTGTTCAAGCTCTTGTGCCTTTGTTCAAGGTGGTTTGACAAGGTATCTTCCCGTTTCTTTGCCTTATCCAATTGATTTGTCATGGATATGACTTCTTCATGATGCCTTCTCTTGTTTTGATGAAATTCTTCCTTAATCTTCGCGAGCTCCTCATCTCTTTCTTGTACTTGAAGCTTGACAAAGTCAACTTCCTTCCTTGTCTTGTCCTGGTCACCAACTTGCGCTTTCTTCTTAAGTTCCTCATTTTCGTTTTTCAAATTGTTAATCTCTTCCATGGCAGCCATAAGTTTAGTGAGGAGATCTTCTTCAAAATCTTCTTCATTCTCTTCATCTTCTAGGTCTTCTTTAGCCTTGATGCTATCACTCTTATCTTCAGCTTCCTTGATGGGCTCTGGTTTTCCTTCTTGATTTCCATCATTTTCTTGCCTAGAGATCATTGTCAATGCTCCTTTTGAGTGAAGATCATGAATTTTATCTCATATGCCTTTTGTTGATGAACATTTTTCAAAATTGGCCTTCATAGAATCAAGTAGCCCATACAAGATTGCTCTCATCACTCTTGTATTATGTTCCTTGGATTCTGCATCCATCATGCTATCAGCAATCACCAATTTCAAGACTTCAATGCCTTGAGTCTTTAAGAAATTCCTCATTCTTGCCTCCCATATATCAAAGTTTCCATTGAACAATGGAGCCTTCACAAATTGATTGACTTCAATTTCGATGGTTGAGGGAGACACATCTTTAGGTGGATTGGAGACTTTCTTCCTTGGCTTCGCCATTTGTGTTCTAATGATCAACCTTCAAGCTGTTAGGCTTTGAGTGAAGGTACTAGCTCTGATTCCAATTGTAGGAAACACTGAGAGGCAGGGGTGAATCAGTGTTCATTTTCAATTGTTACTTTTACCAATTAGATCACTTATAATTAGAACACAAAATGAACAATAAGAATAAATACTTTTATTAATCTCGATAAATCAATAACAATGTGTGTAGGGCTCCAACCCTTGATGAAGACACCAATCTTCAATCTCCCGGGCTCCAACCTGCATTTTCCAAGCACCGACTTGGACTTCCAAGGCTCCAACCTTGTCAATTCTGAGGCACCAACCTCAAGGGCTCCAACCCTATATCTAGTTCAGGCTTTGACCTAGTTTCCTGAGGACTAAGATCCTCTAGGGCTCCAACCCTATCCTTCAAAGCACCAACCTTGTCTTTTCAAGGCTCCAACCTCTTGGGCTCCAGCCCTCAGATTTACTTTGTCAAGATATGTTTAATTGTACTTCAAGGCTCCCAAGGTCTTCTTCACCGAGCCTTGTCAATCTTCGTCTTTACTGTAGTCTCCACATTATGTCATCAATGACAACCTTGATCTCTTCACATGAAGGTGTCTCCACTGTCCTTCATGGTACCCAATCAGATTGTCCAAGTCACTTCATGATTACAAAAGCATCATGGTCTTCAATGTTATCTTCAAAATCTCTTAAGGCTTCTCAACAAGATGTCTACAATACCTTGCTCAAATGAAGGTCAAATTAATACTCTTCAAAGATGTGCTCCAAAGAAACCTTCAAGGTTAGCTCCAGCAAATGTCTTCAATGGTTCTTCAATGAGCTGCTTCAACAAGACTTCAAAATGCTTTCTAATAAGCTGCTCAAGGAGTCTTCAACAAATTGTTTGCAAGGTGTCACTACAAAAAGGTAACATTGATCTCCAAACGATGAATTTGTCAGTCACAAGTCTGAGATATTTAGTCTCAGATCCGGGCGTCTAGGAGCCTGCCCCAACTGCTCTTTTTATGCTCCTATGTTCTGCTTCAAAAGTAATTCAATGGGATACCTTATCGTCCTTCAAATGATGCCCAAAAGTTGCTTCCACATTAATAAATATGACTGTCCTTTAGGTCCAAGGGTGACAGGGCTCCAAGTCTTAAGTTCAAGCTTCAATAATGTGGTTGTCTGAGCTTTTGTCCACTGTTCACATAGTCCGAGCTACAACAAGGGGTCTCCAATCACATTAAGGACTTCAAATACTGCTTCAGAACATCATACGATACAAAAACATTCTGTCCAGACCTCAATGCATTATTTCAGTACCTAATCTCCAATGTATCTGCCCTTCAATACTAAAACTGGAAGACCAAACTTCAAAAAGCTCGGGTTTGAATAGTTTAAGCCACAGATCGAGGTATCAATGTGACTGTTCTCTTTACTAATAAAATTCAGGTCTGAGTTCCCCTTTGAGTATAATTGTCCACAGGTGACTGTCTTAGCTTTTATGCCACCACAGGTTTGAGGCACTGCAAATCTCCACAAGGCTGTTCATATACTGAGTTGTATTGGTGACAAGTTTTATTCCTGATATAACAGCTAGCAGTCCGAGTTATTATGCACCACAAGGTAGCTATCCATACACACAGATCCGTCCTCCACTTCACCACCACAAGGTAGCTATCCATACACACAGATCCGTCCTCCACTTCACAGGTCCGAGCTTGAATAATAACCCAATTAGAAAAATAGCCCAAACACAGAATTTCCTGTTGTCCGAGCTTGAGGAAGGATAACCACAAAAGTATGCCCAAAAATATCCTTAACTCTCCTCCTCGGCTTTCTGTCTTGCTTCTCTGCCTTGTCTCTGAAATCTCCACTGAAAATGGATGCTAGAATGAGGAGTCAGAACTGTAAATATATAGTGCTTTCACTTAAAAACTGAAGGAACATGTCTATTTGAAGGAGGCCGACATGGGAGAGAAGCTCAGGTCGGCTTACTGACCAGAATTACACCATTAACTTGTAAAATCAATAACTTTCAAACCGCTTGGAGTTTCCGGCTGAGTAATAGCTCGATGGAAAGGCAAAATTATGCTCTTCAGGATGGTGTAGGTGTCATTACGGAATTTTGCCTCTGAAGTAGCAAAATATATTTTTTAATATGACTGCTTATTTATGAGTGCAGAAATGGAGGCAGGGTAAAATGCCTTTGAGTGTAGGGCTTCTTCATGGTTTGATTTCTTCGTTGATTGTCTTCATAATCATGTCCTAGATTTCCTCAACATAGGATCACCACCATCATGTGCTTGCCTTCTTCAACATAGGGTCACTAGTGCAGAGATATATCATCAATCAAATGCAGCATCATTATGTAGTCTTCATCATAAGGACATCAAGCTTCACATCATTGGAGATTTGTCATGTCATCATCGAATTATCGGAGGTAGGACATGTCATCATGTAGTGTTATCATCAAGATCAGTGATATGGTAGTGTTCCATTATGATCATCAAGATTCATGATTGACACTTCATTTGTGTCTTGACATCTTAAACAAGAGTTGTAATCATCCTCTGGCATCTTCAAGAATATTTGCCATTTCGGACACTGACATCCAATATTCACATCAATGACAACCTAGATTAACACCCTCCTTAATTCTTCCTGTTGAAGGGCTTCTCTTATCTCCTCTCATGAAGGTAGTCTTTCCCCGCCTAATATACTTGGGACAAAGATTTGCCATTCATTCGAGACTCCATGCAAAGGCCATCCTTACCATCGCGGTAGACTGAGGAGTAGACCAAGCTACAACAAGCTGGTCTCTAGTGTCCTGAAGACATTGAAGATAGGAGTTAACCCCTTCTCCCTTCTACATCAATGTCCGCTGCAACTTTTGTTCTAAGTACATCTTCCTTTGTTCAAAAGAACCTTCGTACAGTGAAGACAAAGCTTCCCACATTTCTCAGGCTATACATTTTCCCTGCAAGTGTAAGACCACATGACCTCGAAATCCATCGAGTATGAACATCTTCGCCTTTCCCTACTCAGCCTTGCACTTATTCTTCTTATCGATGTCCGTGGTAACAGCCACAACACTCTTGACGTAAGCTTCGAGATTGTACTCCTCCAGAATAGCTATGATTTTGGTCTTCCATATGACATAGTTGGAAGCTCCTTCCAACCTGTCTCGATCTCTAGGCCCATGTGATGCCATCTCACTCAAACAATCGAATTGACTCCTCTAGTCACTGCTCAGCACTAATCGACTGCCTAGCAAGTGAAAAATTCGGACTTTTGGCGAGAAAAGTCCTCCGAGGAGAAAATTCCCCTTCTATGTGTCTTCGCTCTTTTCTGATGGATTTCTGGCCCAATAGAAACTATGTCTCTCAAGCACTGCGTTGAGGCTCTGTGTCACTCCCTCTACCTCTGCAAGCTCACGAACCAAAAATCATACCTCTATCGACTCTCTCAAAGAGAGATTTCCTCGGAATCTCTGCTTTCCCAGTAAGGACTACGCAATCCCTTCAACGGGATTCGAATTGCTGCCAAATACAGTTATTTCCCTCTCTGCTTAGCGTTGGATCTGCTCTTCCTGTTTCAAAATCAATAGTCTAATACCATGTGAAAATTCCTATCCTCAAGGAACCCCTACTGCAGCGAAACTGAATTTACTTCTCCTACTTGATTTTAATATACATTATCAAGTTATTTCAAGAATAATACTGAAGTAAATTACTTCTGTAGCCTACACCAATTTAATATGATTACATGAAACAAGAAATTGAGCAAAGAACAATATGCATAGGATACCATTATTTTTGAACAAAATAGTCCCCGGAAAAACCCAATGTGGGAAAATCGGTGCAGCAACTCTGAGGGTTTTCTATTATTAAGCAGTAGTTTTGAATACAATGTTGGATGCCCTCCCAGCAATCCAATGACAGAGAGAAAATATAATGGCGGAAAACTAAGTGAGATTACCTCACTTCACCGGGCAGATTTTGGTTGATCCTGCAGCAGAACTAGCTAACCTTGACTATCTCTACGTTGGCCCTATGTAAGCCCTGCATCAGCCTTACATGTGCTACGTCAGCTTCTACACTCTCTTCTGACTCCTGGAACATTTCCATCAACCTCTCCCAGCTGTTGCGGCAGTTTCCAACTTTCTACGTTAGGGTAGCCTCACTTCTGCACTGGCCATTATGGCTCTATGTCAAGCCTAGGTGGGCCCATACTGGCCCAACGTCAGTCCCTCTAGATGTTGTGTTGCCTCCACTAGTGGCTCTCCGCCTCTCTGCCCAGTATTCCCGAACTATCCCTGCCCCTCTGCTACAGAATGGTCACTCAGTTCAAATTTCTCAGCTTCCTAGCCCCATAAATCAAACTTTAGATCAATTCATTCTCTTCGTGTGTGTTTCTAAATGAACCCCAAGCCTCCTTGTTATACATTTCTCGTTGAGACTTCAACGGCCGAGATTAAGTCTCTAATCAATGACTAAGATTAAAACTTGACTTGATTCGCTTTCTAGAACATTCTCACCCATATTTTGATTAATACCCATTAATACTTTAATTTTACTAAGTTTAGATTTAGGAACCCCATTAAAAATATTAATTATTTTAATAAAATACAATCCGGGAATTTCACCAAACAGTTTCTAGGTTCTTTAGAACTCATGTGCCTTAGCCTCTCCACCAATTTTTATGGCTAGAGCACATTCGATGCTACCAAAAACTAACAGATGTACTACAAAAACCCGTGGTCATATCGTGAGCCATTATTCAGATATATATAATGAAAGGCCATATGCATGTCACTCATACCCGTGGTCATTTTGTGGACCTTTATACCATACACATTTCACACCCATACCATACCATATCATACACCACTATAAACGTATCATTGTAGTGTCATTTATTTTCATCGTGTTAGCTCCTTGTAATTTATTAAATAGTTACATTATACTATACATTGAGTATATGACTTAATTATCATCGAACATGCTAGCAAGGAAAAGTTTGATACGTCTCTCCTCGTCAATTTAAAAAACAAAAATTAGGTGTCAATCAAATATATA